>CAJHQP010002354.1:0-88110 GCA_905132765.1 Moricandia arvensis | reverse complement strand
GAAGCTTTGTTGCAACTCTGGTTCGCTTCAAGGGCGTAAGCTCTGTTTGTCAGATGTTTTGATCCTCTATTTTTTCCCTTGAAAAAGCCAGTAAGATCTTAACAGATACACTTGATGTACAAAAGTTAGTTTTCTTTGAATAGATTTTACATATATTAAAAAAGGTAGTCAAATGTGAAGAACTATTAACCTCTTCTGTGTGTATGCATCACTGGCAGAGCTAGGTTAGGGCTAGGCAGTGCCGTGCCAGCCATTTTGAGCTGCCATAAGCTAATTATAATAAATACATGCATTTAGTTATAAATGTTATCATAGATAGGTCATATAGTAGAAACAAAAAATAAAACTTTAACCAGCTCTATTAAATAAATAAAATGAGTAGAACATTAATATTTTACGTGATATACTTTAACAAGTACTAAATATCCAAATCAAACAATTTTTCTATATAACACAACCGATCTTTATTTATTTACTGTATTTTGATAATTAAAAATGAGCATATACTATTTGGTTGTTTAAGCATGAAATTCATAAGTTTATAATGTATTATTGTCCTCTTTATTCGAACTATCATAAAACCTTTAACCTTTAATTAAGCATTTCTTTTATATTTTTGTTAATTGAGCTTAAATAGATGAAACTAGAAAATATGCCTAATTGTTTCTAGAAAATTTGATGTTATAAGCCAATGTTTCAAAATCTAACATTGAGGAAAGGCTCTAGGACTAAGTTTTTTAATGTATAAACACATTCGAATTATGAAGCTTAAGTTTTGGTCCATGTAATTTATATTGTAATTTGTTAACAAGTGATCCAAATATCCTTAACATTAGTCGAAAAACATTATAAACCTGGATCGCTCATATGTAGAAACTCAACTTGTAGCATTAATTGTGCTTCTAACCGAACAAACCAGATCAGTTGATAAAACATGTCAAGAAAATGATTTGGTTAACTCATATTCAGTTGACCCTCTTGTTTTAAGGTTTAAATATTAATCTTTGCTCCTCCTTTTAACATTACTAGATAGTTATAGTATTGACTCCAGTGGAAACTTTTTTTTTAACACCATTGATATGCATCTATGACGATTTTATTAATTTGAGGTGTATTGGATCTCTGGTATCAGTCGTTGCATATGTGTTTTCATCCTACAAATTAAATGATATTTAGATGTAGTTCATAATGTATCATTACTGTAACTAGTGTAGAAACATCTCCATCAACATAAATGGAGGTGGACTCTATCATGGTTTGATGCTCATTCCATACGTTTGGTCCTGCGTGACACAAAAGTAGACATTCCCATAGGTAAACATATAAAATAATAACAAAAATGTAAAAATCTTACTAGATGTCGATGAGGTGGGGAGAGGGAAACTTTCCATATTTAGAAGTAAATTGTATTAACATCGACGCAACAGTAGTGCTTTTTTGGGGGTTGCTTAGATATAATTATTGCTTGGAATCAAAATTCCCATACCCATAGGTTGGTCCCAAAACAATCACTACCCACTTCTACTTTTTTTTGTCACCTTTTATGCGAATAAAAATAACAATACCAAATTTATAATAATTAAAAAGATAGTTAATAGATTTACTAGAATAATAAAAGAGTAACAAACAATAATTTGTCTGTAAAAATAAATTTAGCACATGATTTCGTTGATACTATGAACTTCTTAAAATAAAGGGTGAATAGGAAGGATTATTGGTTTATGTAATTTAGTGTATTTAGAAACCTATATAGTATTTACAAATCAATGTAAAATATAATAATTTTTAAATCTAACATATAAATTTTAATTAGTATTTACAAATTTGGAGGATTTTCCTCGGATTTGTGTCTTTGTATTTTTAACAAAAAAATTTATTTAAATTTATTATGAAATCAAATCTCTTATGAAATTAAATCTATTATGAAATTAAATCTATTAATAAATCTAAATGATTGAATAACACCTGATTTAAATTAAAATTTATAAATTATAAAACTAATAACAAATGATTTCAATATAAATTTTAAAATAATAAAATTAATAATACTTGATTTAATTTGGATTTCAAAATTCAATTAAATACAATAACCAATAACTCTCAGCTAAAACTTCAAACAACTATTCACCACTCTCAGAAGGCAAAACACCAAATACAAGTAAGATTCCTACACCTTTCAGCTTCTTATTGGCTACCAGTTAACGTGGGCGTCAGCTCAGTTAAGTGAATAAGTTAAACAAATTTAATATAATTAAAAACAGGATATTTATTAATTTATTCTAAAAAATGGAAACAAAATATCTAAAAAAAGCTTAAAGAGGAAAAAGCTTACCCCCTTAAAATGGAAGGTTGTGTCAAGGTAGTAGCAAGCACACACTTGTCGTCTCTCTCTCTCCCGCAACTCTTCTCTCGTGTTTCCGCAGTCACCAATACATATCATTAGGTGAGTTATCTTTAAACCTTTTCTTTTTTAGATCTTTCTTTATCTGATCACCCCTTGAACTGTTATCTTTTTGTCTTTTTTCAGATTCATTTACATCTGATCTGTGTTTTTATCTCTCTGTTTGCTGTAAATAAAGTAGTAGTAATGAAGGGAAGTAACTACTTGTAGTGTAATAAGAGTTCATAGTCTTCTTCTTGAACAGATCTGTCTTTTTGTATTTTCTTGAATTATCTTTTGAGTTCATTTATGAACTTTCAAGAATGGTCAAACCTTAAATATTTTGATTTTAATCTCCTTCTTTGTTTTCTTTTTGTATGAAATTAAACATCATTTAAGTGCTCAGATACACAAATATGTTTATGATTCATTGCTTCTGTAGTTAAAATCGATATCCAGTTTATACATTTATACGTAAGTTCATCTCTTTTTGCTTTGGTGTTGTAACTTGTCACGATTAAACATAAAGAATGTGACACAGAAGGTGTGTGATCTACTCTGAACTGTCTGGTTTTTTATTTGCTCTCTTATAGGCAAAAGCTAAAGAGGGTGTGATTCGTTTGGTTTTTCAAGAGTGAAGAAGAAAAGTGATGGGTACTCACATCAATTTCAACAGCTTAGGGGTAGTAGACTCTTCAGGTGGTAATAATAACCAGTCGAAGCCATTGGGGAGGCAGTCTTCGTTATATTCTTTGACATTTGATGAGCTTCAGAGCACATTAGGTGAGCCAGGGAAAGATTTTGGGTCAATGAATATGGATGAGCTTCTCAAGAACATATGGACTGCTGAGGAAAGTCAACCCATCATGACAACTACATCCTCCATTGCAGCTGTGCAACCATGTAGTGGTTTTGTTCCAGGAGGGAGTCTTCTACAGAGGCAAGGCTCCTTGACTCTGCCTAGAACGCTTAGTCAGAAAACTGTTGATGAGGTCTGGAAGAACTTGATGTCCAAAGACAGTTGTAATGAGAGGGATGCGCCTAAGAGGCAGCAGACGTTAGGGGAAATAACTTTGGAGGACTTCTTGTTTCGAGCTGGTGTTGTGAAAGAAGATATTGACTGTAGTCAGCAGAATCAAAATAATAGTAGTGAGTTTTATGCTAACAACAGTGTTTCTGCTGGTTTGGGATTTGGATTTGGTCAGCCGAATCAAAACAACATATCATTCAATGGCAACAGTAGTTCTATGATCTTGAATCAAACACCTGTGAGTGGAACAATGCAGCAGCAGTTGCAGCAACCGCATCAGAGATTGCCTCCAACTATTTATCCAAAGCAAGCAGCGCCTGTGAACAACAATAGTGGTTTTGCTGCAATGGGAAGAGCAGGGGTTACTATTGCATCTACTTCTCCCCGGACAAGTAGTGCAGAAAACAATGCTTGGTCATCACCAGTTCCTTATGTGTTTGGTCAGGGAGGAAGAAGAAGCAATACAGGTGTGGAGAAGGTCGTTGAGAGAAGACAAAAGAGAATGATCAAGAATCGAGAATCAGCTGCTAGATCAAGGGCTAGAAAGCAGGTAAAAGTGTTATTACCTATATTCTTTTCAAGAAACTTTGATATTGATTTTGATGTTCGGATTAACCACAGGCTTACACTTTGGAACTTGAAGCCGAGATTGAAAATCTCAAGCAAAGGAATCAAGATTTGCAGAGAAAACAGGTATGTTTTCTACCACCTATTGGCTTTTTCTTGAAGAATCTAGCTAGCTCAGTTCTTTAACTGAGCTTCCCCTATATGATGATGCAGGCTGAAATTATGAAAACACAGAAGAATGAGGTAAAGAAGTTCTTCCTTTCTTTATTTTTGTTTGTATGTTACACAGAAGATCAAACAGACAACCTTGTCTCTAGATTACCAACAGCAAAAGACTCTTTACATTTTTTTCTGTGTCTGTGTGAACGTGCTCTACTGTCTGGTTGATCGTAGTTTTACTGGTACTGCTTTTTGAATTTACAGCTAAAGGAATCGTCAAAGCAGCGTCCATGGCTGGCCAAAACGCAATGCTTGAGAAGAACCCTTACTGGTCCATGGTAAGAAGACAAAATAAAAGCAAGAAGAGCCTAGTAATGTAGTACAACACCCATCAAAAGGAAGACTTTGGCTTTAGCTCGGACTTGGGACTTGGAACACAAAAATGTAATAGAAGATTGTGCTAATGTACAGGAGTGATGCAGAGAAGCTTACAATGTAGAAATCTTTTGGACTGAATCTACTTAAGAGTGCAGAGTATGAGAGCTTTCAATATGAATTCATATAAATGTTATATTTATATGTAAACTTAAAGACTGAGATATATAGAACAAGTGATTAACTCAGAAAGAGAGTCCATTTACTGGAGAGTGAGGTACACTCTGGCTGCAAAGTGACTTGGAAGATGATGAACCAATGAATCGGTTATTATTGCTTCGTTGAAATCTCAAAACGGTTCTCTGCATAGTATCTTGGCCTATCTCCTCGTCAACAGCTTTAGCAAATCCACTGTGCAACGGATCATAGCTTTCACACAACATCCTCAAGACTTGCTTAATGGATGGCCTAGACCTGCCTTCTTTCTCAGTACACATTCTCACAACCGATACAACAGCTTCAAGCTGCTTTCCTCCATCATCATCATCAATGGAGTCTTTGATTCTTGGGTCTACCAAATCCTTGTGTCTTGATTTGGTCACTAGAAACCTCTGAGATGTTTCAACAAGATTGATACCTTCATCAACCGCTCTTCTTCCCGTTATAATCTCCAGCAACACAACTCCGTAGCTGTACACATCACTCTTCTCTGTCAGCTCTTGTGTTACCACATACTCTGGATCTACATAACCTGAAAAACATATTTTAAAACTCAGTTTCCATCAGAAGCAGTGAAGTTGTTGTGTTCTGTATCTCTCTTCCTAACCTGGAGTTCCATGGATATCAGTATTCACAGGCTCAAAACAGACAGATCCATCTCTAGACGAATGTGCAAGGCCAAAATCTGAAAGCTGCACCAAGAAAGCATCATTACATATCCAAGTCTAAAGGTCTGCTACACAAATGATGAGTAACTGTACATACTTTAGCTACGAATTTCTCATCGAGTAATATGTTGCTGGATTTAATGTCTCTGTGGCAGAGAGGTGGATCACAGTAGTATTGAAGATATTCCTGGATGAGAGAACAACGTTGCAGCCAAGAATCAAAAACTGTTCAGAGATTTGTAATGAAACTAAAAGGGTATCTCAGTTTAATAGAGAAAGTGTATATGGGAAAGACTTGGGAGTAATTACCAAAGCATTAGCCACATCAACAGCTATTTTCATTCTTGTTTCCCAACTAAGTGGAGGCTTTTCTGTAGCTGCATTGGAGAGAAATAACAAAACAAAGGAAAGAAGAATAGTTTCAGCTCTTTGGATCTTTTAAGCTTAAGGTAAAAGAAGCAAGCATGTACATACAATGTAGATGATCTTTTAAGCTGCCATTTTCCATATAGTCATAGATGAGGAACCTGAAAGGTTTGAGGAAAAGAGAAAAGATGAGAATACTTTTGAACATTTTTACGAAAAAAAAACAATGTATGTTTCTTCACCTTTCTTTCTTTTCAATGCAAAAGCCTTTCAAGGCAACAAGGTTACGGTGATGCAGCTTAGCCAAAAGCTCTATCTCTCTGCAAAAATCTTGTTTAGATTGTTCAGAGGCTTTGTCCATTCTCTTTACAGCTGCAACCAATCCATCACTGAACTCGGCTTTGTAAACAGTCCCAAAACCTCCATGACCAATCACCGTCTTGAACTCACTCGTTGCATTTCTCATTTCCTTGTAGCTGAACTTTTGAAAAGGAGAAGAATCATCTGCACAGAGACGATCTTTATCAGTTTATTCATTGTTATGATAATAATATACACTTTTGTTTCTCTTCACCTTGATGAATCTTAAATACAGGCCGGGGAGAAGGAAGTGTCTTCGTTGGTTTTCTATCCAAACTCTCAGACTCATCGAGCTCCCGGTTCTTTCTACGGATAAGAATCACCAGAACCACCAGCATTGTAAGAGAAAGAGCTGTAACAACAATCCCAATGGTTGGAACCAATGTTAAGTGATATGGATTGCTGCTTTCACATGAAGTCATTGGAGAATCACTCTTGCTTGGGCCATCAGCACCAACCATGCTTGGAGACGGTCCTGGACTCGCCATAGGTGGAAATGAGACTGTCCATAAGCAAACCAAATCATTAAAAAAAGGACACAAACTGAATGTGATGGTAAGGAAATTGTCTAACCTGAAGGAACAACACTCAGCTCAGTCACTTGAAAGAAACAACTAAGTAGTTCAAGAGCCGAAGCATCATCCATACGACTAGCTAATGTAGCATAAGTGGCATCACGACAAGTGCTTAGAGTAACGTTATTAGTCTCTGCACCAACTAGATTACGAAGGTAAGTGATACCAGTATTCAAACACTTCCTACATTGGTTCACCGGAGAAAGTGGGCCCCTGCAGTTTCTTGTAACATGTCCAAACGTTGGAGACTGATGCATTTGCGTTACAGTGGTCCGACCTTCGCAGTTGTACCTGACGAGGATCTTGGTTCCTAAACCGCAGAAACTAGTTGCGTTTCTTGAGACGCCATAGAGCTCCATTGTTTTGAAGATGGAGCCAATGCAGGCTTCAGACAAATCTGATGCAACTCCAAGATTGTTTGACAAGTTGGCGTAACGAGCCACGGATATAGCAACAAAAGCGTTCATGTAACGGCAGCATTTGCCTCTGTTGGTTATGTTGGAGCAGACAGAAGATACTAGAGTGAAGTTTGATGAAGTGAAATCCAATGGACAATCTGCAAAACACACAGACAACAATGCAGTAGTAACGTTAGTGTCTGAAACAGAGAAGCAATAACAGAGATTTACAAAGATTATCCAAAAGTTTCAAGCTTTAACCACTGCTTGAATAGACCAAAGCTATTCTCATTAGTTTTTTACTCATTGGACCTTAAAAAGTTCTTATTTTTCAAGATCTGTTTTCAACTCAAAACAGAGTATTTGCATGTAAGCAACTCATTCACCAGCAATTTTTCTACAAATAAACCAGAACTCAGCATTTAGTTCAAAGAAAGCAACTAAATTTTGAAAACCCAGAAGCTCAAAATCTGATTTTGATGATAAGGACCACCATTTTATCTTGATTTAAGCTTTTTTGAGAGAAGCAGAACAGAGGAAAACAGAGAAAGGCAAACCTGTAGCCATTAGTGAAGGTAGTTGGGTTCCAAGTAATGCAATTAATGCCAACAAGAAAGCTTGACTATTCACCACCACCATGGCCAAGAGCAACCAGAGAGAGAGAGAGAGAGAGAGAGAGAGAGATTATTAAAAAGGGTTAATGGAAGGTCTGTGTGATATGACATTCGATGGTCTGTATACTCTCTCACTTGACTAGGAAAGTGACAAAAGAATCACACCTCCCTTCTATTCATTTCGTGATGAAAAACGACGAATTGTTTTTAAAACAAGTCCCTTAACTTATCATTTCATCTCGTTCTCATCCTCACTTTGTTATCATTTTTATGTTCTAAAAATAAATCATGTTTAATTCATCAAATTCTGATCTAAGATTAGTTTCTTTTGTGTCAAGTTTTCTTTTGATTGGTTCAAATCAAACCAACACTAGTGCGTAATTAGTAGGATTTGAAATAGGAGCTCGCATGTTAATTATCATAATCTATTCTATGATTATGTCTCTCATAACAATGATTATGTATCTAAAACTGTTAATTTAAGTATTTTATTATAGTTTTGTCCTTTTCTTGGAGAAAAAGAAAGGTTTGGTTGTTGAATAAAACATTTCTTTTTTGAACAAGAGAAAGGGACGCAGTTGGATAAAATGGATAATGGGTTGAAGGGATTTAAAATTTATCCTAAATTATCCTATTTTTAGTTTTGGAATTAAATTTTATAACGCATTCAAAACAAAAAAACTGAGAAATGAAAGGAGCAATGTGAACCTAAATGCTCTACATACAATATTCAAAAAAAAAGCTCTACATAACGGTGGTGGGGGTCACTCACATGTGTACATCCTGTCATTTCACAGGCCTCAACCGCAACATTTTTTGTTTTATATTTCATTTTTTCAACATTTCTATTTTAAATTTTTTGAAATTTTCAAAACTTTATGAAAAATGCTTCATCATGCCAAATTTCTAATAGTTTATATACTATAGTTTCAAGTTTGATTCATACCTATCCCAAACTGTTCTGTGCCGAACTCAACAAATTTATTTCATAAATAAATTAAGAAAACTGAGAAAAAATA
This sequence comes from Moricandia arvensis, assembly GCA_905132765.1. Taxonomy (NCBI): domain Eukaryota; kingdom Viridiplantae; phylum Streptophyta; class Magnoliopsida; order Brassicales; family Brassicaceae; genus Moricandia; species Moricandia arvensis. Next base: position 79,380 of record CAJHQP010002354.1, on the reverse strand, counting down.
TTTTGAAGAAATTGGTTTAAAAATGTAGTAGTCTGGGCTGGATTGGGCCCATGGACTCTCTCCGTCAACTATGGTGTTGTACAGAACGGGTTTGAAGGCATGGACCATCACGAGCTATACAAAATAAGGTATGTGAAGATGGGGAAAATAGCTAATTCCCCCATGAATTAATTGCTCGCGTTTTTTTAATACACGAACTTTTATTCTATGCCAAAATCCATATAAATAATTTTGTTTTTTTAATTTCATACACAAACTTTTAGCCCATGCCGAAACCCACACGAATAATTCTGTTTTGAAATTTCATATACAAACTATCAATTTTAAACTAATTGCTACAAAACCATAACGGTGTTAGAGTATCTTTAGTGACAAATATCTCTAAGTGAGTATATAAATATTAGTTTATTAATATTTTTAAATATAATTTGTTTTTTAACCAATAAATGTAATTTGTTATGTAATAAAAATAATATTTTTTAAAAAGATGTACCTATAAAAAACTGACACTTGGAGAAGAGTACGTCAAAATAAGCTTGGATCTTTTCAAACTTTCTAATGTGATGTAGTTTAGATCAGAAAACGAATACAATGTCGTTGGTCTGTGTGGTGAAACCAAAAATGAAAACATTATCCTCAATTTAAGAAAAAGAACAAAATATTGTCGTCATTCACTATTTTATTAATGAGAATTACACTAAAACGATGCCCTATTTGTTTTATTTAATCCAAATTAAAACAGCTTTCCACTTGTTAATGGATACTAACACTTTTTATAGTTTTGTGGTAATTATTATAAAATTGATAATTAGTGTATAAATTCGAAAATAGAGTTGTTCGTGTTGGTTTTATCATAAACTAAAAGCTCGTGTATGAAATTTCAAAATACAGAGTTGTTTGTGTGAATTTTAGTTTGGGCTAGAAATTCATGTATGAAAAAAACGGGAGCAGTTAGTTTGTGGGGGAATCAGCCATTTTCCAGTGAAGGTGATTGCGTGCAAACTTTGTAATGAAAATAACATTTGCCTTTTTAGTTTCGTCAAGACTCTTCTCATCTCAAGTTGCATATCCCCAGCCAAAGACTTAACTTTCAAGCCTCTAATATTGGTACTTTTCGAGGACATAATACGACCTTTTAAGAAGATAAACCACATTTCACTTAATTGATATATCTTTTGATTATCACTGTTATATCGTTATTAATTGCAAGCAAAAATAATTATTAAGTTACTTTTATTTTGTTTGTTTATTTAACATTTTCATTTCTTGGTGTACATTAAAAGATTTAAAAGAATGTATACAATTATTTATATAATTAAAGTGTATTAACTTTAGGTCATTTGTTCATAGAGTATTTTAGAGTAAAAATATGTTTGAACTGGATTGACGATCTACCCAAAAATAATTTTATAATGCCTTGTGAGTGAGGTAAAAAATGTTGAACATTCATGCGGTAATTTTGGATCATTAGACAAATCTTTTGAGTATCTCAAAATTAATGCAATGATATCACACGGAGTGAGAATCACGGACCGAGTGAATGGGCATGAGAGCTTCATTAGCCATGGGAGTGATTAACCGAAGTGTCTCCCATTTAAGCATGAGGTTCATAAATCTCACCAAGGAAATATACTTGTCACACCAAGGACATAAACTCTTGTTGTATCAGTCTAAAACGCCAAAAGAGAGTTTACAATGTTATTGTATACACTTCCTCGCAGTTATCTTTCTACAACATCATCATTTTTCAAGAACTACCAATAGCTGGTTTTGCTAGGCCGACATTTCTGGAATGTATGATTTTAATCCTTCAATGGCGTTGACAAGGTGTTGCCGAGTGCTTATCCACATATGCTACGAACGAGAGTGTATTTCAAAGACCTCAAACACCTATCGTAGTCATGTGTGACATAGGCTTTGGCACCGTTGGTATCATGGAGGAATCTCATGAGTGGTTTCACACAATTCTGCAAAAGAATGCTAGGCACTCTCTTGTCGACACATATACCACAAAAGATGTTTGTGTCCTAGGTTGTGGGACGAGGAGGACTCTGCATGTTATATTTTTCAGCAATTTGTAATTAAAATTATGATAACTTAACTTCTAATAATGGATGTTGTTAGCATGTTGATATAGCGTTCTTTTATGATCATATCTTCTTTTTCCTTTTGGTGTAGCGAACTTAGTGATTGCATGTATGTGTGTGTAACATAAAATATACCATAATTGGTTTTTATATTTTGTTTTTTTTTTAGTGTGGTAATATTGAGAAACAACATATTTATTTATTTTTAGTCTAACTCCTTAGTTTTGATTCATATTTATGCAAAACTGTGGAAGGTATCTGATGGATGATGCTATTATTTTGCCTTGCGGACACACTCTGGTGGGATAGCAGATTGCACATAATTTTGTTTCTTCTATTGATCAGATTCTCTTCTTTTGTTCTCTTGTATATTCTCGTTTGCGGATGTGCTGATCTGACATCTTTAGTTTTGGTAAATATCTCATATAATTTTAGTATTTTAAACCTAAAAGTAGAAGGAAAAAAACAGCATTCCACTTTTCTATTCAAATGTGATTTTTGATTCGGAGTTCTTTAATTATATAAGTCACTGTTCTCAAGGATAATATGTCAATTTACTGAAAATAACATATTCAGTCATTTTTATCAAATGTATTAAAATCTGTTAATTTATTTTAATTATTTCATATGTTTTATTAAAAAAAAATAAAGAGAGGTGAACGAGACACGAATCAGTATTATGATTTTCATAGCATGTTTCTATAAATCCCATTGTATGTCTCTTTTTTATTCACATCTCTTTGAACTCATGAACTAAAAAAAGGAAGAAAGCTTTCAACCATCCTGCTCCACGCACACCCTCTTGTCTTGTTTTTCATTGTAAGTCTTGATTCTACGATCTGATGTGTTTAAGAGCTTCGGAACTTACTGTTTGTCATCAATTAAAAGAGGGAAAAAACTTATTACCATTTTGCTCCAAGCACAACCTCTCAACCTCTGTTTTAGGTTGTTTATTTTGTAATTGTTTATATATTGTTTCATGATCTAATAATTTTCCTAATACATTTTTTTGAAGCAAAAATGGAAAAAAAAAAAACATCGTTGAAATTTATCCAAGAACAATCCATCAAGGTGAAGCTGATGGGGATTCTTAATCGAATTTATGTCATTTAAGTATTGGAATCGCAAGTTTCATTAGAGAAATTTACTGTCCATACCAAAGACACAATCTCTTGATGTATCAGTCCAAAACCACCCCCAAGAGAGTTATAGTGTTATTGTAGACACTTCCTCACATTTATCGCTCTACAACAACATCCTTGCTCAAGAACCCCCAATGGCTGACTCGTTGAAAGATACACCACATTACCGATATCTTTCTATTATCATTGTTTTTTTTTTTTTTGACAAAGTTCCATTATCACTGTTATATCGTAATAAGTTGCAAGGAAAACAAATTGTAAGCTATTTTGTTTTGCAGGTTTAGAATATTTTCTGTTCTGACATTGTTCACAACCATAGGTCCATAACCAAACCACATTAGTAATAACTTAATATGTTCAAGCGTAGTTGGCTCAATCAGTTCGAAAGACTGTTGAAAAAATCTTCCAAAACTCAAGCTCCACTCATTAATTAGCCTTAAATTTGGAGAAGAAACTCATCTATCAAAAACTAACTTTAAAGTTTAAGAAAAAAATATCCTTAAAAGTCTAAACCAATACTCGAACAACGTCTTAGTCTCTTATACCAATTGCGAAAAATAAAATCTAATATAAACGACAACCCATGCTATGACTATTTCTTAGGTTTAACCAATCATCAATAACCAAATATAGAAACATAAGAGTTTCATATTTTGAATAATAGTCACAGTTCAGAGTCCTGGACCAATGGAATTTTTGTGGCCCATAATTTTGGACTATATTGCATAAATATATTGGAATATATGGAAAATACATTTACAAAATAAGCTAAAATAAATAAATAAAAATCAAAAGAAAGAGGAGGCCATGGAAAGAAAAACGCACAACAACAACCCACTTTTGCAGCTTTTAGCGCGCACTTCCGTTCACTCTTTATATTTTTATCCTTAAAATCCTCAGTTTCTTTACTATTTTTCTTGCTTTTGTTAATTTGTTTCTTGCTCATAAGAATCTTCACGCAAAAGCAAACAATAGTGATGATGGTGTAGCTCTATACTTTGCCATCTCTTTCTTTCTTTTTGGGTTTTTCATTTTCTTGGCCAAGAAAGCCATGTTTCAAAGATTTGTCTTCCTTCTCATTGCTCTTCTGATTCAATCTCTTTTCCTTCTTGAGATTTCCTCTGCTCTCAAGGTAAACCAAATCTCATCAAACTCACAACACTTAACTTTGTGTCTGTCCTCTTTTCCCACAATATAAACAGAGGTTATTTGTCTCCCTATTGTTTTTATGAATAATGGGTTTCAATGAAAAAATCATAATCATTTTTTTCTTTCTTGATATATATATTTTGGTTTGGATCGTAGGAAGGAAAGACATGCATTCTAAACAAGAACTGTGACGCAGGACTACACTGTGAAACATGTCTAGCCAACAATAACCTGAGACCCAGATGCTCTCGCACTCAACCCATTAACCCCATCTCAAAGGTTCACACTTTTTTTACGTTTATCAGATTATAATCACAAAGGACAAGTTTGAGGACAATAGATGAGAGCCAAGATTTAGATAATATAAAATCGAAAATGAAGATAGGTAAAGTTAGTGAATCAATCTATCACAAAGACTAGTTAAGAAACATAGTCTTATTGGAGATTATTGGTTGAGATGTAGCTTTAATTATTTTGGTGTAAAATCTTTTCTAGTATAATTTTTAATATAGATGTAACATGCTTTAATAAATAGTGGATTGACATCAATTTTTATTTTATTTTTTTAAACTTATCTTTAGAAATCGATTTAAAGTATATTGGTAATTTTAAATACCCAACCAATCACCCTTATTGTTTTGTTGGTTTTATGTTTTTTAAAATGTGTATATTTTAACTTATCTCGTGTAATCAGCTAAACCCATTTGATATCATTAAAGTTTAGACTTTATAGAAATCACATGGACCAGTTTTCATTTAAGCTAATAAATCAATTGATTATATTATCAAAAGGTAAAGGGATTGCCTTTTAACAAGTACTCATGGTTAACAACACACAACTCGTTTGCTCGACTGGGGGAAGTATCAAAGACCGGTTCTGTGATCTTGGCTCCTACTAATCAGCAAGATTCAGTCACAAGCCAACTCAATGTAAGATTCTTCCCTCCATACTCATTACAAAGTTTCAAAGATTTATTTCAAAGTGTGATTATCTTTTTGTGGCTTTGATGATTATTATTGCAGAACGGTGTAAGAGGGTTTATGCTCGACATGTACGACTTTGAAAACGATATCTGGCTTTGTCATTCTTTCGATGGGATGTGCTTTAATTTCACCGCTTTCGTAAGTTTTAATACATTTTTCTTTGTTATGCATAGTTCACGAACAAGCCTGTTTTAAGATTTTGAAGTTAAAGACAATTCATAAAGAATTTTAACAATTTTTAAAATAATTTAGAGAACTGTGGTTAAAATTCTGTAAATTAATATTCGATAAATTAATAAATAAAACAAACTAAGAAAATTTGGCGGACATGAGTTAAATCAGTTTAAAATATAATACAAATCGATAAGATAATAATATATTAGAAAATCCTATATAAATATATGTTTCCACTTAGATCATAAATTAATAATTTATATATATACACTTTATATAAGTACAAACAAAACTTTTATCATTTGTTTTATATTCACAATTGAGGTTATTTATGTTTTTCTCTAAATACTTCAATATATTTTGATAATATTTAGTAAAATTATATCTAACATCATATTTTTATTTAGTGAAGTATATTTTAAATAAAAAACAATAAAAAAATATGAAAGTTGAATTTCTAAAATTTATAATTAATGTATATACGGTAAAATAAAATATTTTTTCTTATTTTATAAAAAAGTATATTCTAAAATAGAAAATTTTAAAAATGAAACTTTTTATAAACTAATAATCCTAAAAATTAATAAAATACGATAGTCCAAAACTAGTAATTTATAAAGTTTTTACTGTATATATATATTCACTTCACTATTCACATAGCTCTTTATAACAAAATATTTTTTTTTGTTGGAACAATTGTATACGAAAATGTTTGTGATTTGTGTTTGTTTGTTTGGTGTACAATGGCAGCAACCGGCGGTTAACGTTCTAAGGGAGATTCAAGTGTTTCTAGAGAACAACAAGGACGAAGTTGTAACGATTATTATAGAAGACTATGTGAAATCTCCCAAGGGTCTCACAAAAGTGTTTGACACGGCAGGGTTACGAAAGTTCATGTTTCCTGTTACTAGAATGCCCAAAAATGGAGGAGATTGGCCAACTCTTGACAACATGATACGCCAAAACCAACGGTTACTAGTTTTCACATCTGATAGAAGTAAAGAAGCAACCGAAGGGATCGCATATCAATGGAAGTATATGGTCGAGAATCAATGTGAGTCCCTATGAATATGATGCAAACCATATTATATACAAATTTGTATGACACATACTTTGTTTTTGCTAATGAATGAAAGATAAAATGTAGATGGAAACGGAGGATTGAAAGCAGGAGTGTGTCCAAACAGAGCTCAATCAGCACCGATGAGCGATAAATCAAAATCTCTTGTTCTTGTTAACCATTTTCCAGATGCACCTGATTTCGTAGTAGCATGTAAACACAACTCTGCTCCTCTTCTTGAATTCATCAAGTCATGTTACCAAGCCGCGGGACAAAGATGGCCTAACTTCATAGCAGTCGATTTCTACAAGGTATTGTAGACATGGGCGGTCCTGAGATTAAGAGAACCCTAGTAAAGTTCGTAAATTTATTTTTTAACAAATTTGGGGACCTTTTCCAATATAAAATTTTTGAATTTTTTTGGGAATCCTAGATCAATATTTCATTTGATTATGCCGACGACCACACATGGTTTGTAGGTTTGGATTTGGTCATATTACTATACATTATAACTAAAGTTTTATCGTTGTGTACGTGGTTCAGAGAAGTGATGGTGGAGGAGCTCCGCAAGCTGTTGATGTTGCTAATGGAAATTTGATATGTGGTTGCGATAATTTTGCTGAATGCAAGGTTGTGTTTCTTGATCTGCTTTTGGATATGAAGTCGCTATTTAATATTTTAATATCCTATAGCTTATTAAAACAATTCAATGTAATTTGCAGGCGAGCGGGCATTGTGAATAGGAGGACAGACTGAGGAACCGGAGGCAACTCGCATGACAAAAGGCTTTGGTCGTTGATTTACCCAAAGTGATGTTTGTGTTTTTTTAGTGTGATGCTTAGGTTATGGTTAGTTTCACTATCTTAAAAATTCCTAATCATATATCACTAAACAGTATTTTATATTATAAGAACACAAGTGAATGTATGTGAAACACTATTTTTCCTTACAATATTTTTGTAATGAGATTAAAATTTGTTAATTTGTACCTAATTAACAAAATTATAATAGCTAAGAATTTAAAACTAGAATATGTGCGTTATTAGATATGGCCAATTAATCGAATAACCAGAATTTTTCTTATTAATTAATTAAGCATGATTAGAACCAAACATATTCCATGATCATCACATCGTTGGTGGAAAAACATAGTTTTATCATCACATCGTTGGTGGAAAAACATAGTTTTATCATCACATCGTTGGTAATAGAGATATTTCCTGATTCAGAAAACCGAGAAGCCAGAGCGAACGCTTGTGGTTGAGTGGTAGGGAGCGGCTCCGGGACGCTAAAACGTTTCGGGTTCGATTCCCCTGCTGCACGAAACTAAGTCACATTTGTTTGCTCACCCACACGGATATGGGCCCTTGCTTTCGGCCCATTTGAAAAATTGGAAGGGGCGTCTATCTGTGGGCATTCATTCCCCTTAGGGATTAATCTGGGCCCATCCATAGGCCTGGGATACCCCCAGGTTAAACAAAAAAAAAAACCGAGAAGCCAATACACTACAAAGAAAGTGAACTATATAAAATGATGATCCGTAAACTGAAGTAAATGGAGGAATTATTAAAGCTTAAATGTGATATCTAACAATGTAAATGATCACATAGTGGAATCTGATAGATATTTTAAAGGGGGGGTTTTGCAAAAATGACTCAAAACTTGAAGTCAAACACAAAATTAACATTTTTTTTTTTGTAAAATTTTTACTTGCCCTATTCACCCTAGAAGTGTTCATTATTTACAAAAATGTCATCGGAAGACTTATTGGAAGACTTTAAGTAAGTCTTCAAAAATTGTGTTTTACTCTATCATCCTCATCATCAATTATTCACGAAAATGTCATTGCTATCAATTCACCCAACAACTATGAACAACCAATATGGAGCTCTTAATGAATCAAAAAATGATTTTCACTCTTTCTATCTTATATTTTATCCATAAAAACTACATCTCTCTTAATTTCTCTCTATATATTTATCCAAAAACTCTAAGGTTTTTGATTCTAAAGTTATTAAAAATCATATAACCATTCAAGCTAATGATTCCTAGTCATTAATGATTGAGTAACTGTCTTGGTGAAGGTCTGTGTGCTTGGACAACTAAGCAAGTTTTCTTGATGGTTTAAGGTATGAATCGAATAGTTTACCCAGATTTGTCAAAAGATATGTTACTTTTGCAATTGACTTTATGTGTGTTTTAGGAAGGCTTTCGTGGAAGTCTTCCAATATTTCTTTGTTGACAAAAAAAACTTCTGTGGAAGTCTTTCGAACTTTTAAATTAAGTCTGCTTACGGTCCGTGGAAATCTACGTAGGTTACTTTTGCAATTGAAAATATAAACTTGAACATCTAATTTAAATTGGAAGACTTCCTTGGAAGTCTTCTCCAAAAAATCAAATATAGTCAATTGCAAAACTAACATGTTTATACTGGAAGATTTCCCTGGAAGTCTTCCTAAATATTTTTGTCAACAAAGAAAAGTTGGAAGACTTCCACGAAAGTCTTACTTTATAAATTTCCAGTTGCAAAAATGACCTGAATAGAAGACTTCTAATTTAAAATAAATTTTTAAAATTTTATTGTTAATCCATGTGTTTTAGACAATATTTGGGGTCTTGAATAAAATCTATAACTTTATTAGTGACAATTTAGAGGTTATAAAATATGTTTATTATAAGTCTTCTAACAAGAAGACATTAGAAGACTTCCCATGAGACTTAATTATAAGTCTTCTGGAAAGTCTTCTAACATCTTCTTGTTAAAAGACTTTCCATAAAACTTAATTATAAGTTTTCTAACAAGAAGACATTAGAAGACTTCCGAGAAGACTTAATTATAAGTCTTCTGGAAAGTCTTCTAACGTCTTCTTATTAGAAGACTTCCCATAAAACTTAATTATAAATCTTCTAACAAGAAGACATTAGAAGACTTCCCAGAAGACTTCCCAGAAGACTTAATAATTATAAGTCTTTTGGAAAGTCTTCTTGTTAGAAGACTTCACATAAAACTTAGTTATAAGTCTTATAACAAAAAAAACTTCATAGAAGACTTAATTACAAGTTTTCAGGATAGTCTTCTAACGTCTTCTTGTTAGAAAACTTTCCATAAAACTTAATTATAAGTCTTCTAACAAGAAGACATTAGAAGACTAGTATAAACATTGATGATCAGAATATATTTAAATATTTATGTAACATTTGATATTTGGTGAATTTAACTAAGTTTTCTTGAGAAGTATTCTTAGCCGTAGTAAATTTGACTAATTTTTTTGTGTTATTATGCTTTGCTATTGAATTTATATCAAGAACTTTAATAATGTCAAGTACTTTTGGCAAGATGTAGACATGGATATATTTACAAATTGTTTTTCATTAATATCTCTTTAAATTTACAAAATAATTCATAATTAAAAGAGTACACCTACAAATCACAAAACAACCATAAACAAAATTATTATAGATCATTCCTCTAGAAAAACAAGTTTGGACTCCATAACATGAGAGAAGACTCCGTTAGAAGACTTCTGTGGAAGTCTTCTAGTGCATTATTTGTTGGAAAACTTCCGAGAAAACTTCCATGAAAGTCTTCCAAGTCGTCTCAGATTTGAATATCCAAACAAAATAAATCAGTGAGAAATGACATGAGATAATAAGAAATTAATATAAAGTTAGTTTTCTTTTATGAAAGGCTTACTTGAAAGACTTACTTGAAAGACTTACTTGAAAATCTTGTAATAGAATACCTCTTGGAAGACTTACTTTAAAGTCTTATAGACCCTAAATTTACTATTCGCCCAAAAGATTTTTGCGGAAGTCTTCTAGTGTATTATTTGTTGGAAGTCTTCCAAGTCTCCCAGATCTGAAAAACATGCATATCCAAACAAAATAAATCAATACGAAAGACATGAGATAAAAATGAGAAATTAATATAAAGTTTAGTTTTTCTTATGAAAGACTTACTTGAAAGTCTTCCAAGTCGTCTCAGATATGAAAAACATGCATATCCAAAAGCATTAAATTGACTTCAAAATATTGAAAAACTTCAAAAATAAGATAAGAACTTAAAACAACAAAAAAAGTTTTCAAAAGTTAAGAACTTTAACCAATCAGAAATTACCTAATGATAAAATATGATTTATAGATCTACCTTTAAAGAGTGGAAAATGAGAATCATGTGATGAAAAACCTGCAAAAACAAAATAAATAGGTGAAGAACATGAGATAAAAATGAGAAATTGATATAATGTTTGGTTTTTTTATGTTCAAAGAGATTAGAGAGAGGTTAGAGAGTTTTAGAAAGAGAAAATTACATTTTTTTGCAGCCATTTGAGAGGAAGATAGATAATGTGTAAATTTTTCTTTATATAAAACGACAAAAATTCCAATAAAATTAAAATATTTTCGATTCAGAAGATTTTCAAGTAAGTCTTCTAATAGAATACATCCTCGAAGACTTACTTGAAAGTCTTCTAAACCCTACGCCTTCTAATGCATTATTTATTGGAAGAAAAAGTCACTTATACCCTAAACTCAAAATAACTAACTAATTAGAAACAAACACTTCATAAAACTTAACTAAACTTTAAAATCTAAACTAGATTTTAACCCGCACGTCCGTGCGGATATTTTTTCTATTTTATAAATATATTTGATATTATCACAAATATTTTAATTATATAATTTTTAATTTAGTACTATATATTGTGTAACTCTATAATTTTTTTATATTTCTTCTTCAACATTATTAATATATAGTGATTTGTTTAAAACATTTTAATTTGTTATTAATTTTTATTACTTACTAATATATTTTCGAGTTAGATACAATAAAATAACCATATTAAATAATCAAATAAAGAATCTCTTTCAAAATATGGTTTTTTCTTTAATTTATACATTTTGCATATAATATATTTTTATTTTTATTTTTATATTATTTAAAAGAAATCTATTTAATATGTATAAGAAAATATACTTTAACATATATTATTTTAGTGTTTTACAGAATTTATAAGTAAAAACACTGTTTTGTTTAAATAATATAGACTTATTTTTAGTAATTTTTATACATAGTAGTATTTATCATATTATTTATTAAAATTTATTTATATATGATATTTTTTGGATGTTATGATATTAAGTTTTATTTTAAAAAATTAAGACTTCATTGCTTTAATTTTTACAGCATATTCAAATAGTTTTTTCGTGTTGCATTTCAAATAATATTGGAAGAATCTGTAAATAAAAAAGAAATGGGATGACTAAATGTATAAATAGAAGAAAATATTTAATTTGCTATCCGTATTTCCAAACATTCTTCCTTTAGTCTACTATCTATGTTTCCAAACATTCAAATTTTATATTTGATTTTTAATAATATAGATGTTAGTTAATAAATAAGTGACAACATTTTTCAATAAGTCCAAAAAAAATATGCTAAGGTAATTTTCAAATAGGACTCTGTTTTAATATATTAAATTTATATCACTTAAAATGTCCATAATTAGATGATTATGATTTTTCTCCAACCAAAATATTTTTTTACGAAATTATTAAATTATTTTTAAGATCTTATACACTAGATCTTATACACTAGATCTTATGGAAGACTTAAGACTTCCACTTGAAGACTTAAGACTTCCACTGGAAAACTTATTGGAAGACTTAACAATAGGTGGTTAACAATAGGCGGGAAACCTAAATTCTTCTAAAATTCTAAACGGAAAATGGTAGTTAAGTCTTCGAGTAAATCTTCCAGTAAGTCTTCTAGTGCATTATATCTTTGAAAATTTAAGTCTTCCAAAACCCTAAAATCAAATATATTACTAAATCACATACAAAACTATATTAAACTTAAAATAAACTTATAAAGTGTATAATATATACAAAACTAAACACATATATGTCAAATTAGTTTCTTAAAAAAAATTAAGATACCATAATCTAACCCTAAAAACACATACATACTATAACATAGTTACCAAACCCTAAACCAAAGAATATCATGACTAACTTACATTCACTCATCTATGTTGAAAACTATTTAAGTTTAGCAAATCTGAATTTACATTATTTATAAATGTCAATAATTACACTATTAAGATTTTTTACTAATCAAAATATTTTTTTTATAAATTTTATAAATTATTTTTAAGATCTACAGCATGAGAAGATTTTTAGGAAAGACTTCCCTGAAAGTCTTCACAATCGCAGGGTTATAATAGTAAACTACAATACTGTTTTTTGTTTAGTCATGAGGAGATGTTTGTAATTTCACTAGCCTTTTGAATTATTTTTAAATTTGATTTGAATTGGGGTATACTTTTGTATTGAAAATTAAGTTTTGAGTCATATTTGGCAAATCCCCCTATTTAAAAATGCATTGACCTTACTCACGAGTGCTCATGGTATTAACGTACCGTAATAAAACTGGCACATGCTTTTTAAAAATTTCAACATAAATGTTCTATATATAAAGCTATAAAGTAGAATAATATATCAAATAATAATACAAATAATTAGTGCTTAGAATAGAAATAGCATTTTTAATATATATAAAAAAGAAGGGAACTAGCATATGAATACTATATTGTATTGATAAAATAAAATATTATTGACAATATTTACAATATACTATTAATAAATACATATTGACTGTTGGAAAAATAAATAAGAAAAATTATGTTTGTGTTGGATTTAAAGTTTTGGGAACTTATCTTCATGAAATTGTAGATCAATCAATTTATATAAAAAATATTCAATTGATTACCAATCTGGTAGTTTTGGCCCTTCTCTCTCTTCTCGTGTGACTTGGAAGTTCATTCGTAACCCGAACCCAATGGTTCAGTGGCAATATGTCTTCTGGTTCAAAGAGGAAATTCCTCGATACTCCTTTATTAGTTGGACAGCTTTCCTTGGTAGACTTCCCACTCGAGACCTTTTGATTTCTTGGGGACTCAATGTTCCACCAGGTTGTGTCCTTTGCTCTTCTGCTGATGAATATCATAATCATCTATTCTTTGAATGTGAGTTTGATGTTGCTACTTGGAATCGCTTTTGTGGCAGGTACTTGGTGTCCTCCCCTCCATCTTTGACTTCAGCAGTGGATCTATGCCAGCAGCTCCAAGGTCCCCATGCCTCCCGGGCAATGGCAGTTCTGAAGCTTCTCAATCAAGTCATCATTCACAACCTATGGCGCGAACGGAATGCTCGCATCGTCACCAATGCTTTTCTAAATTAAGAGGCTTTCTTTAGGGTAGTGGATCGTGATATGCAAGATAGGCTGATGTCTCCTTATTTAGTGACTGTTTCACCGCCGTCATTGCTTGAATTGTACTTCTGGTTTCTTTCCCCTTTTAGTTAATGTCACAAACTCTCTCTTATTGTCTTTTTGTAATAAGTTGTGCTCCACAACATTGTAAACTCAAAAAATGGTATAAATCTTAACATTTAGACCCCCAAAAAATATTCAACTGATTATATTAATATGAAATCAATGTTCTATTCTATTGCTACAAACATGAACATATAATGTAGTATATAATAGAATTTTGATTCACAATCATATTTTTAAGAAATATATATCCGTTTTAAAAAAACAAGTTATAAGATATATGAAAAATGTCTATATATATTTTTCAAATTTAATTGTTTACTTATAAAAATTATGTTAAAGAGATTGAAAGTAAATAAATTGAGATATGTGAATTTTTTATTACATAACATACAACAAAAAAATGAGAAATAAGAATTCGAGAGCAATGTTACACGTTTGTATAGACAATTTAAACATGTCTGATCAATTTCAATACATTTTATAAATTTAAAACTATCAATGCTATTAAAGCAAAACGTTTTTTATATACCTTTGATTTTCATACGTATTTACAACTGTGCTATTCCTATATTTGTGACTAAAGTTTTTTAAATTATTTTCACACAAAATATTCTATATTCCAAAAGATTTCATGGTTTAGTTCCCTTTAAAACATTTTGACATTGAATTTTCCCTGTAAATGTATTATTAGTTTCGAAAATACTATATGTTATTCAAACAACATTTAAGTCTACTTATAGATTATATGATAAGACATTAAATCACTCTCGCATACAAAACACGGTTATACAATATAATAGTATAAAATATAATACCATGTTTACATTTGCACCAATATGTAAAGTTTATTGCATTTTTACAAGCCATAAGCAATTGAATACTAGTCTATTAGTCTACATAGCACCGGTTAATTACATATCTACAAGCCTATCTGTGTTGAATACTATGGTCAATGACTTCTGTGAAGGTTTCAAAAATGAGTTAAAAATCAACATCGTTATTGCAGTCATTTCAACCATGATGTTCAGAAATTATTATTTTTATTTGGAAATTAATGTTTAAGAAAAATGTAGAACCAAAATTACAGGAACACTTGGACATTCTGTTATGTCATTTAAACACTGTAAAAATAAGATTAACATTTAAGATTTTTTAACATTTAAGAAATTTTAACATTTAAGATTTTTTAACATTTAAGATTTTTTTTTTTTTTGATAACCGAGTGTCCTAGCACTACCCCCGGGAGGGTGACCTAGACTAGAGACCAAGGCCATTCGAGCACCCAAACGGAAATTAAGATTTTTTAACATTTAAGATTTTTTAACATTTAAGATTTGCATGAATTTGAAAATAACACAATTTGATATTTAGCATATATACTATTTGAAATTCACAAAAGCCGAACATATAAAATGTTATAATACTATTTGTTAATTATACGATTTGAATAATATTATAATAATAACGATCAATTTCACAAAATTTTAGAGTATCTCTCCATGTTTAAATTTGACTGTGGTCTATAATTTTGGCCTAATTCACTAAACTCATAGAATATTTTTATAATTTATTCAAATTTTCAATTATATTTTGGTATTATTCTAACTAATATTATGTAAAGTTACGCAGAAATATCTAACAATATTCTGAATATGCCTCTCTATTCTCAGGCCCGTCTTAACTTGTTGAAGGGCCCTGGGCAAAAAAAAATTAAAACCTTTTAATTAATTAATTTAATTATTAAAAAATATTATTTTTTAAAAAAATATAGCTAAGTTTATTATTTTGGTTTGCATTTTAAGGTTTAGATTTTTTTTTCATTTTAAGGTTTAGTAAAACTGTGAGTATCATACTTATAAATTTTGTCTAAATTCAACACTTCAAATACAAAAAAAAAAGCTATGTTCTTATTTTTAAGAAAATACAAATATGGATTTTTATTATTAGTAAATATATCATATTTAGGTGGGCCCTAAAGTTTTAATGATGATGAGAGTACATATTTTTTATTGTTATATATTTTTATTAATAGATCAGGTTTAAAAATTTAATTAATTATTGGCCTTTTTAATAACTGAACAAATTAAAAAAAGCCTTTGAAATAACACTATTTTTTTTTAGATTTATGGGTCCATGGCAACTGCCCCTGTTGCCGTGGTCGAGAGCCGGGACTGTCTATTCTCTTGCCTTACTAAATACCTACCAGTTTTTTAACAATAACTACTTTATAATTTTTCCTTTTTCTTGTACTTATGATTTCTTATTTATAAGTAATATTACTACATCGTCGGCTAAATATATTTTCACCAATAAGCATCCTGTAAATCCTTACGTGTATCAAAAATTTAGACCACTTTACCTAATAAAATTATGGTTGAACTTATTCTAATCTAAGCCAAACCTTTTCTTACAAATATGATCATTCATGTCATCTTTTCTCTTTTACTTCTGAAAAAATGCTTTCTATCATGAAACTCACATTTTTGAGAAACATTTAACCTTTCAAAACTGGATGTCCATATATACATGTATGCGATACAATTGCAGCATAGGAGATATCTTATTAGACGAGAAAATAAGTTCTTACATCAATGAACATGACACTCTGATTCAATCTACTTCTTTTAATTTCCTCTTTTTACCTTGCTATATATCTAACGTTTTGTAAGGTCATACATGCTTCATGTTAGAGGCTGATTCCCCTTAATATAGTAAACACATGCACTATATATAGATTTTTTCTCATCTAAATAAAATAAAATTTTGTCGTTCTAGATATGATCGAGTCGTCAAGTTTCAGACGTGGATAAGCTTGAACATTGGCCGTTATATGAGACGTGGTGTGTGATCTTCAGAAATCAGAAGCAATTACCAATCATTCCTTCAGATCTCTAAGCTTTTTAGGTTTTTTTTTTCTTAATGTGAATCGTCGTTATCTTCGAAGAGATAGAGTTTGGCTTTATGAACCGTAAATGACAGACCAAACTGATGGAAAATTAAAAACATAAATTTATGTCCCAGAATAAAATTGTCATATAGACTTTACATAGTCACTACTTCCATCGTTTCATTTTATTTGTCATTTTATTTGTCATTATAGGTTTTTACACGCAGATTAAAAAATCATTTAATTTTACATATTTTCTAGATAAAAACACAATTACTTATACACCTAACCATATTTCAACCAATAGAAAAATATAATAACAGATAAAACTAATAAATTTTACACTGAAATTATAAAGCGACACTTATTTTGAAACAAAAAAATTTCTTTACAACGACAATTAAATCGAAACGGAGGTAGTAATATTTTGGAGTTGGTCACTAAATTTTTAGAATCCCAAAACTTTACCCATCTAACAAAAACAACAATAAATAATACAAATTACATAAAAATATTAAAAATAAATAATAAATACATAAACTATAATTTTATTAAATTAAATAATAATTTCTTATTTTTAAATTGCGGATCAAAATCTTGTAGTAACATTTTATAAACTAAACGGTTTTTTTTCTCTCTAGTTTAATCCTCTCTTGTCTGAAACTATGACTATAGTCAGTCATTACGTTAAAACATTAAATACTTACAGAGTCAGAACACATATAATTTTACCTTTTAACTAAAGGAAATCACATTTGTTTAAACTAAATAAATAAATAAAATGCATCCGGCAAAACCAAATATGGAAACAAGCATCCAGAGTGGGACCCAGAACACGAAACGAAAGAATAAAATCCAACGGCTGAGATCTCTCAAAGCTATTAGGGTTTGGTGTGTAACCTTCCATATATAAACAAGGAAACCTCTCAAAGTAGCCTTTCCTCTTTGCATTTCAGCTTTGTTCACTGAGATAAGGTCACTCCCCTCATCACTGCCATCTCTCGCCGTCGGTTTAAAGATCCAATTTTTATTTTCCCGGTGCTGACAAACCCTACTCTGTTCTTCGTTGAGCTGATTCGGAGAAGAAGAAGAAATGGCTCAGATTCAGCATCAGGGTCAGAATGCCAACGGCGGAGTGGCGGTTTCCGGTGCCTCCGCGGCGGCGGCGGTCGGAGCGGCGCAGCAGGGGACGACGTCTCTGTATGTCGGAGATCTAGACCAGACCGTGACGGATTCTCAGCTGTTCGAGGCGTTTAGCCAAGCTGGTCAGGTGGTTTCTGTTCGTGTCTGTAGAGACATGACCACAAGGAGATCTCTTGGCTACGGTTACGTTAACTATGCCACTCCTCAAGATGGTAACTGTCTTTTAAGATTGGTTTTGTCCATCTTATATTCACTTGTGTCTGTGTCTGTTTTGGTGAGTTTGATGTGTTATAATCATGTTTGTGAGATTTGTCTTGGAGGATAGGGCATAGTGAGAAATGGTATGTTAATCTGTATTTGGAAACTACTTTATAAATGAAAATGTGAAACCTTTTTAGGTTGTGGAGTGGTTTAAAATTGATAACAATGTGACATTTGTGTTCTTAGCAAAACTAATAATGTTACTAAACAATTCATTGCTTAAGATTATGGTATTGTTCATGTTGTGACGATTCTTTTTTTTGTTGCTAGAACTTAGATTCCATTAGTGATTGAAGTGTTAAGTTTGTATGTGTAAATGCTTCTCCTTATGTTTCCTGGTTGGGTGACAGCTTCCAGGGCACTGAATGATCTCAACTTCATGGCTCTCAATGGAAGAGCTATTAGAGTTATGTACTCTGTTCGTGATCCAAGTGTCCGTAAAAGCGGACTTGGTAACATATTTATCAAGGTACGCACTTGCAAATCTCATCCTTATACATATTTGAACTTGCTTGTTTGATTTAATATTTGACATATGTTTATCCGTGTCTCAGAATCTTGACAAATCAATCGATCACAAAGCACTCCACGAGACATTCTCTGCCTTTGGTGCTATTCTGTCTTGCAAAGTGGCTGTTGATTCCTCTGGCCAGTCAAAAGGCTACGGCTTTGTGCAGTACGACACTGAAGAAGCAGCTCAGAGAGCCATAGAGCAATTGAATGGGATGCTTCTGAACGACAAGCAAGTGTACGTTGGACCCTTTGTTCACAAGCAGCAGAGAGATCCTTCTGGTGAGAAGGTGAAGTTCAACAATGTCTATGTCAAAAACCTCTCAGAGTCCATGAGTAACGAAGAGCTGAATAAAGTTTTTGGAGAGTTTGGAGTGACTACTAGTTGCGTTATCATGAGAGATGAAGAAGGCAAGTCTAAAGGCTTTGGATTTGTCAATTTTGAGAGTTCAGAAGACGCA
The DNA here is from genome assembly GCA_905132765.1 of Moricandia arvensis. Taxonomy (NCBI): domain Eukaryota; kingdom Viridiplantae; phylum Streptophyta; class Magnoliopsida; order Brassicales; family Brassicaceae; genus Moricandia; species Moricandia arvensis. The sequence continues at coordinate 60,186 of CAJHQP010002354.1, read as the reverse complement.
GCCAAAGCTGTTGAGGCTCTCAATGGAAAGACCTTTGACGACAAGGAGTGGTTTGTTGGGAGAGCTCAAAAGAAGTCAGAGAGGGAAAACGAACTCAAACAAAAGTATGAGCAAAGTTTAAAGGAGGCTGCAGACAAGTCTCAGGGTTCCAACTTGTATGTTAAGAACTTGGATGAGTCTGTCACAGATGATAAGCTCAGAGAACATTTTGCACCCTTTGGAACTATTACATCATGCAAGGTCTGTCACTGACACAATCAAAGGAACCACTTGTTTATATCTTCAACAGATTTAGATTAAAACTTGATTACATTTTGAATGTGGCAGGTGATGCGTGACCCTACTGGAGTGAGTAGAGGATCTGGATTTGTTGCATTTTCAACTCCCGAGGAAGCATCTAGAGCTGTAAGTGACTAACCATATAATCATCCCTTTTCCTCCTGGAGTGATCTCAACGTTTAACTTTTCCTTTGTCTCAGATTGCAGAGATGAATGGTAAAATGATTGTCTCAAAACCTCTATATGTCGCTCTTGCACAGAGGAAAGAAGACCGCAAAGCTAGGTTACAGGTCTGCTTAACTTAATCTTGTGCATTAACCCTAAACATGAGTTGACGTTATCCTGTTCTCATAGTACTCACTCAATTTTTCCCTCTCTCTTGTATCTCAGGCTCAGTTTTCACAGATGAGGCCAGTACCTGCGGTTGGTCCTAGGATGCCAATGTATCCACCAGGTGGTCCACCAATGGGTCAACAACTCTTCTACGGCCAAGGACCTCCTGCTATGATTCCTCCTCAGGTAAATGCCAATTTTCTTTTTAGCAAAAACATTTGAAACCAATGTTTATAACTCTTCTTATCCATTGGGATATCGAGCAGCCTGGCTACGGGTATCAACAACAGCTTGTACCGGGCATGAGACCTGGTGGGTCACATATGCCAAACTTCTTCATGCCTATGATGCAACAAGGCCAGCAACAACAGCAGCAGCAACGACCTGGTGGTGGTAGAAGAGGAGGAGCTCTTCCACAACCACAACAACCTTCTCCTATGATGCAGCCTCAGCAGGTTAAGTATTGTCTCGTCTGCAGCCATAGCCTCTTTGAGAACCATTTGCGTTTCTTATATTTTGCTTTCATTTGTGTATTCTCCAGATGCATCCAAGGGGTAGAATGTATAGGTATCCACAGAGAGATGTAAACACAATGCCTGGTCTTACTCCAAACATGCTTTCTGTCCCATATGACGTGTCTGGTGGTTCTCATCTTCGTGATTCACCTGCTTCTCAACCTGTTCCTATTGGAGCTTTGGCTACATCACTCGCTAATGCAGCTCCAGAGCATCAGAGAACGGTAGAATTAACTTGTAGTTTAGTTTAGCTGCGAGACACTCAGACAAATTTTTGTTTACTTAAAGTGTTCCTTTTCTTATTTCCATAGATGCTTGGTGAGAATCTGTACCCACTTGTGGAGCAGCTTGAGCCAGAATCAGCAGCTAAAGTCACGGGAATGCTTCTTGAGATGGACCAAACCGAAGTACTTCACTTGCTGGAATCTCCTGATGCACTTAAAGCTAAAGTGGCAGAGGCAATGGATGTTCTGAGGAGTGTAGCTCAGCAGCAGCAAGCTGGTGGTGCAGCTGATCAGTTAGCTTCTCTGTCTCTTGGAGACAACATCGTACCTTGAGTTCTAAGTACTTTGTTAGTCTTTATTTTGTCCTTGTGGAGAATCAGATACAAAGAGTGGTTCTTGAAAGTTTTGGATTTCATGTTTTTGTTTTTGCTGAGAGAGAGCTTTTAATCTTTTAATACTTTGGGAAGTTTTGGATCGTTTCTCTCACCTTTTTTATCTAAACATTACCCATTCGATAGATCTTGTTTTGCTCTTATCTATGCATTTTAGGCTGCTTCATAAACGTTTGGTTTAAAGCGTTTGACGATCTCAGTCACAAAATGCAGCAAAGCTAGAGGAATGGTGCAGTTAGATAAGTCTAACGAAAAAAGAAAGTCCAATCTTAACTAGTTCATTTAGTTTTACTTGCAAAAAGAAAAACAATTTTTCATCCAAATTGTGTTTTTTTTCTTTGTTACTATAGTAGCTCAAAGGCTTTATCTGTTTTGAGCAAAACTATAAGGTACGATTATTTAACTATAATTTAATAGTTTTTACAATTTATGGTGTATGTTTTAAAAAGCTTATTGCAAGAAACAATAAATTTCGACAATTATAAATAAGGTTTTCTAAGAAACTTTAGCTTATAACTCAGTACGCTGCACACACATGGTTAAAACTAAAATTGTTTTAGTGGTTTCTGTTACCTACGTATTTACGATTCTTCCATGCTCAAGTACATATACAAACATTTAAATTAATTATAGGGAAATTGTCAAAATACTACATTCATATTACCATTTTCATGTTTATTTTAAGACTTATGGTTTAAAGTTAAAGAGTAGAGTAGGGTTTTAAAATATGAAATTTAGGATTTTCATTAATGTAAGAGTCTTTTATCTCTTAAAAATAAAATAATTTTGAAAATATCTTTTTAAATGAAGATAAAGATGAATAATAGTAACAATAATGTGATAAACATGAAAATTCTCCACAGTTATAACAATTCATAAATATTAAAAATATAATTTTGTTTGTTTATAAGTTTTAAGTTATTTTGTAGTTTATATGCACAATAACACTATGTTATTATCATTATGTTCTCATCCTAATTAGATATGTGATTTCACATATAATATTTTATATTATTTCAAATGTTTATATTGACATGATAAATTAGATCGATTATTTCAAATTAAACAACAACTTTTATTATGTTAAAATTGAATTATTATTATTATTATTAAAAATTCATGTAGTTCAGTTCATCCTCTTATATTTGTAAATATTTTCGTCAACTTTTGTATAAATTGTTATATACTTTAAAAAAAAAGGAAACATAAATATTAAATGAGAGTTGCATTAATAATTGTAATATTTTGAAAACTCATACACACTAAATCATAATAATTGGTTGATTTGACTATCTACATTAGGAATGATTGGTTATTCATATTTTAGCATATTGGATTGTATCAAATTTTTTTTAAATGAATCACGATTATTTTATTTATTTTTATCGACAATTATAAATATATTTTGTAAGATTATTTATAATTTGATATATGTTGTTTCGATAAATTTGAAAAGATTGAAGTGTTGATAATTTTTGTCATAAAATTCTAATTTAATCAAAAATATATTATTTATCTTCTTACAATCTCAGATTTGTAAATATTCATTTGGCTTAAAAATAGTCATTAGATATATAATTTTTTGAAAATAAGATATTAAATAATCATTTATGTTGTTTAAAATTATTCTCTTATTAATTATTTGATCAAAATATATTTATCAACAATAATATTATATTTTAGAAAATAATGTCTAAATTGTTTTTTTGAATTTTTTTGTGAATTTATGTTTAATATATATGTTTAAAATTTTAAAATATATATATATATATATATATATATATTTTTGTTTTAGGAAACATAAAAAATAATAAAACTATTTTTTAATATAAAAATCTTATATTTCATAAATCTTTGCCTTTTATTATTTATGTGCTTTAGTAAAATTAAAATTATATTAAAATGTTAATAACCAATTTATTAAAAAAAGATATCTATTAATAATAGCAATCTCAATTAATTTCAAAGGTTGTGAATCCTAACTAAAAATATTGTGTCTTTCTAGAATAATTTTTTTTCGAAATGATGTGTACATTCAAAATATTGTGAAAAGATGTGTCTATTCAAAATAATTTATAAAAATACTATTTTAAATAATTATTTACAGTTTGAAAAGATGTAATTATTTATATATTTGTTTTTGAAAAGATGTGTCCATTGAAAAAAATATTGTAAATGTGTCATTTTAAAATAACTATATATTAATTGAAAAGTTGTGTCCATTCATTTAGGTTTTTGAAAATCTATAAATAGCCTATGTCCATGTGTTTTTAAAAGTAAAATTTTTACTAATCTAAAATAAAATGGTGAAGAGAAAAAGTTCTATTCAGTTATCCGGTTACAAATTTTTAGAAGATATTCAAATGAAACGTTGTCAACAAAAGATAATAGGAAAGTTATTTGTGTCTGGATAGCCAAAAATCATAAACGAAATAATGAAGATATTAGTTTTAATTTTCTTTTAGTCTTAATTTTCTTTTACTACATGAGAAGGTTTGTTTTCTTATAGTCACATCTTAATTATGCCGAAATAATGAAGTCAATCGTGTTTTCTTAACCTATCACCATTCATCTACATTACATGCTACATTGTTGTAACGTATGAATAACATCACTCACATTTTAGTGTTATTTTAAATTGTTAAATAGTGTACATGTCCCTTTTTTCGTGATGATGTATCCTGCACCACAAGTCTTCATGTTACATTTACTTATTTACTTGTTGCAGAAAGAAACAATTGTTGGATCTATTAATAGTAAATATGTTCAACAATTTGAAGAAGAATTGTGGAGGGAAATATTTTATTAATTACTGATTTTGAAGTTTGGAAAACAACTGAAAAGTATAAAATTTCGAATCTATCGTTTTCAGTTATGTATAAATGATCAATCAAAAATTGAGATTATTATTGATTTGCAAGTTTCAATTGAATTTGAAAATTTTCAATTTCTTAATTATGACCTGTTTTGGTTATTAGCCAAGAAAAATAAACATTTTAACGGTTGGTTTTAAATGCATAAAATAATAAAAACATATTATATGTTGGTTGAAATCTTATTTGATGACATACGGCTAACAGTTTTATTGTATTACAGATGTCGTTGGTGTTATAGAAGAAGAAGGACACTTGAATTTAGAAAACATTGATCCAAAATAGTCATAGACATAATCATTGAATGGTGAGAGAAGTGTTTTTTTTACAAGAAGACGTGACTATTCATCTATATATAATAGCAAACCTAATTTCATTGCCAGATAAATCACTTTTTATAGGAAAATAAAATACAAATCCAACTGTAGAGTTTATCTCGAAAAAATAATCCAGCGGATCCAAGTTTATAAGAAGATGAAACTATTGTAAGATTAACTTTTTTTTATTTCTATTATGAAATCCATCCCAAGACCATATTCTAGATTTAGATTAATTCAACCCTAATGATTTCTAGAGAAGAAGATAGAAACACTAACCTTTAATTCATGCTCTTGATTCATATAAAATGTAGTTTGACTTCTCCTCCTTTAGACCTTTCTCTTTAGTGATTCTTCAGTGGACAAGAATCCAATCCCTCCTTAGATCTTTTCTATTATGTGGTTTTACTAGAGTTTTTGTTATCATCAAATAAAGAGAAAACAATACCCTTATATATATTAATAGAAGGGGTGTCATGAACTAACACAACCCTTCACTCATAACCACCACCAACTATATAAATACATAAATGTATATTATATCTTTATAATCATAGGAGGAATGACATTTACAAATTAAGGTAAAGGAGGGGGTATATCAATACACCCGAATTCTAATGTCTTTAATCGAAACCGATCCATCACAGTATCGTCTTTAATATTAGAACTTATAACTTTAATGTGAACTTGAACTTTATAACTAAACCAATAGACACATAGGTCATATAGAATATAAAAATATTCTTACATTCTCCCACTTGACCTTTGTGTCAACTTAAGGGTTCAATAACTTTAACGTGCACTTTAACATCAAGTTCACTTGATCTTTACAAAATTAGAATTGATCGAATCATGGCGGTTGTATGTCATTTAACCGGCATAGTCCCTTCCATGTATCACAAACCAATTCTAACTTTATATAATCTTTACATGAGAATAACTTTTATTCTCAAAATCTTACCATATGTTATCTTTGAACCTTAAGTGTATACACATTCTTTAATGATAACATATTTACTAAATCAGAAACTTAACTTTAATTGAATTCCTAGGTGTCAAAAACCTAATGAGCATTCCATAACTATAATAGCAAGGCTTTGTCTATAATACCCATACGTTCTAAATGGCCATTGAACGCCTTGGGTGGTAAAGCTTTAGTTTGCGGATCCGCTATCATTATCCATTCTTATGCGCTCAAATGACACTCTATGTTTCTGAACTTCTTCTTTAACAGACAAGTATTTTAACTTAATGTGCTTAGCACCATTCCTATACTTGTCATCATTTCAAAAGAAGACAACTGCGAAATAATCACCAAAAACTCTCAGCGACTTGGTTATAATTAATTTCGACAATCCAAAAGGCCTGAGATAAATTTCCGCAGTCACTATTATTGAATTGTGGCCTCAAAGCATACCACAATTCAGCCTTAATAGTGGAAGTAGCAATGACAGACTGTTGTCCACTTTCTTTCTTATTGTTCCCTCAATTAATAGGAGCAATAGCCAAAAGTTGATTTTTACCATCAACCATTGGCTAGAAGCTTGTTTCAGTCTATATGTTGACTTTCTCAGCTTATACACCATATTTTCTTTTCTTGTGACCTTGGAAACCTTCATGTTGGTCCATCTATACTTCCACCTCCACCACTCTATTCATAAGGATTGTTAAGTATCTATCTAGTGAAACTCAAGATCATAATGAGACACCAAAGCCAAAAACAATTCTAAAAGAATTCTTCTTTGAAACTGGAGAGCATGTTTCTTTATTGTTAATGCCATCTTTTATGAGTGAAACATTTAGTAACAAGATGAGCCTTGTATCTTTTAAGTTACCTTTCAAGTCGCATTTAGTCTTAAAGACCCACTTGTAACCAATGGTTTTGAAACCATTAGGCAACTCTACTAAGTACCAAACTTCATTATCACCCATAGATATTATCACATCTTTGTGGCATCAAACCTTTTCCAGAATTGTTACTTTTCATGGTCTTTTGAATGAGAACGGGTCTTCATCAATGCTTAAGCCACATTCACTTTCAACAGCAACCACATAGTCATTTGATATGACAGATCTTCTTTTCCTTTCAGATCGCTTTAAAGTTACTTGTGGTTTACAATTCTCTACTTGAATTGTGACAGGTTCAACAACAGTATCTTTACCTTGTGGGACTAGCACAATATTATGTTGTCCTATTGTGTCATTAAATTCTGATGCAACAATAGGAACAACTACCTCAGGTGGAACTGCAAGTGAAGACATTTTAACCTTAACTTCATTAAGTTCACCTTTCGTGTTTCAACACTCCCACTAGTTTCACCGTTTTCAATGAACCTAGCATTACCCGAATCAACTATTCTTGTACTACGGTTAGGACAATAAAATGTGTACCCCTTTGATTTCTTAGAATAGCCAATGAAAAATCCATTGACAGTCCTATAATCAAATTTCTTTTCTTGTGGGTTATATAACTTTAAGTCTACTTATGCTTTAAACTAGGTTTCCTTCCCGTCCATAGTTCGTAAAGGATATTAGGAACTGCCTTACTAGGAACCATGTTTAGCATATACACTGCAGCTCTTAATGTATATATCCACAACACATGGGGTAAAAATAAATTATTAATATGCTCCTAACCATCTTTATTACAATACACTTCCCCTTCTCAACTACACTATTATGATGAGGTATATCGAGTATAGTGTATTATTCACAAATGCATCTACTTTCACATACTCTTTCAAATTGACCATACTAGGACAACATCCACTTTCATTGAATTTTCTGTAAATTCACCATGTCTATCAGATCTCACTACATTAACCTCTTTTATCTAACTGCCTTTCAAACTCATCAAAGAATATCTGTACGACATCCATAAACTTAGAATTTCATGCAGTTGATATGTATACTTATATCGTGAATAATCAACAATAAAAGTAATGAAATACTTATCATGAAAGAGTACCAAAAGGGCCACATATATCTGTGTGTATTAACCCAAAAGCTAAGTGATATTAGATGCGCTACACTTAATGCATCTATTTTCAACCACCAAGTATTAATAGACATTTCACCAAGATTCCATTAATAGTAACAATACTTTAATGTTTACATTTCTTGTTGAAACAACCTATCTTTTTAGGAAAATCCTTTTGAAGTGTCTCATTTTCTTACAATAGAAACACTTTACTTCCTACTGGATTTTATATTTAGGTCTTTATCATTTCTACTTGGAATTATATGGCTGCTACTAACATTTTCAAGACCTATGAGGTTAGCAACTTGGTCCTTCATCTTCCTTAATTTTCCATGCTCTTGAATCAACATAGTCTTTGATTCCTTAAAGTTCCATTTATCTTTAATGGTGTTGTCACTCACCTGGAACTGTCTATACATAAGAGCTAGACGGTTCATGATAAATTGGACCAGAAACTATTCATGCACCTCCATTCCTAAGGTCTTAACTATGCGGCTAGATAGTTCACATGATCATAGATTAGTTGAGACCAGTCAAACCTTTTCGTAGTTAGCTTATTTGTGAGACTTCTACCGTCGACTTACAACCAACTTTGACTATGAACATTCCTTAAATCTACTCTATCAATTCCTTCTCATTCTCTGTCTTAGGTATCGATGACTTAACCATTTCTACCGTCATCAACCTCATTAAGTTCAAACTCAGCCTATTAGATTGCCCTCATCTCTTACACACCGAGACTTTTCATATACTGAAGCTATCTTTTGTAATGGCTGAGGGTTGCTCACTATTTACTTATACCAAAGACTAAATTCATTACACCCAGTGTAAACCAGATCTTTTTCGGACCACTTGCCATAATTGAGTGCATTGAACTTTACGACAAAGTTAACAAATGTAACCACATTTGATGAAGCTGCAAACTTTTATACATGCTTACTATTTACTACTTTGAAAATTTACTACAGATTCTATACTTAATATAAACTTTTAAGTTTGTATTTAAGCAACCTTTGGGCAATACTTAAACACAAACACATTCAGTGATGCTAAAATACACTTTAATGATTAATCATTTCTAACTTAAGTCAAATAGTATCATACCTTTGGGTATAAATACTATCAACTATAGTAAAAGAAAATGATTAATCCTTTTTATATTATTAACTACATTCAATGGTCCACCTTTGGGTGATCTCGTAGAATATAAAAAATAAAATAATTGATCACTAATAACTTTAATGTCATTTAGCATCTCTTTTAATCATGATCAATCATACTATATTGATGACTAACATGTTATAAACTATATAAATATTAAACACTAATAGGTAAATATATTTTAATATTATATTAATATTTCATAACATAATTATTCTTAGATTATGTTAATATTTCATAACACAATTTACCTATTATTAAAAATGCAGCGGAAGCATTTTAAATAAAACACTTTTTATATAATATTTTAAATTAATAAAATATTTTATAACTAAACGTGTTCCCAAAACTATATGGACACGAAACCAGTAAAACGGAAACACTTTTCTTATTAGTATTTTTTAAAGCAAAATTTCAGAACCTTTCCTTTTTTTTTTTTTTTTTAGTGCAACTTATGGTTGCAAAGGTTCTTCACAAACAATCTCTATGCATTCCTACGAATCATTATTACTTTTCTCGCATGAACAATTACTTGTTTTTCTTATTCTCCTTGATCCAAGAGAATCAATGAGAAAGAACAAACAAAACAAAATTTAATGATCATTGATTATTTATTCATGCAAGCACTGTTCGACTTTTTTCTTCACAAATCAAACCGGCGTAAACCCAATGTTAACTGTTTTCTTAAAGACTCGTGCCTCTTAATAATAATTTTATTGACACCAACACGTGAAACGGTATTGTGCTACATCTCTTATTATACTTTTCTACACACTTTCATTTTCCAGAAAGTATGTTTCTTAATGATAATAACAAAACAGTGACCGACACGTAAAGCCATGGCATCGTAAATCATTTGATCATGCATGTGCATTTCACGTCTATTCCATGCGTTACTTTACATAAAGAACGTGTGTACGTAATTTACCGTAGCATCATCATTTACTTTAAATATTAAACACAAAACGATTGCGGTACCATAAATAATTTCTAGATCGACTTTCTCAAAACGAAGAACATGAACACGCTTTAAAACGGATCTAACCGTATATGTTCATGCGGATTAATTTGGTGAATTAAACAAAACTAGATTGGCTCTGATACCAAATGCGGATTATGAAATCCATCCCAAGACAATATTCTAGATTTAGATTAATTCAACCCTAATGATTTCTAGAGAAGAAGATAGAAACACTAACCTTTAATTCATGCTCTTGATTCATATAAAATGTAGTTTGACTTCTCCTCCTTTAGATCTTTCTCTTTAGTGATTCTTCAATGGACAAGAATCCAATCCCTCCTTAGATCTTTTCTATTATGTGGTTTTACTAGTGTTTTTGTTATCATCAAATAAAGAGAAAACAATACCCTTATATATATTAATAGAAGGGGTGTCATGAACTAACACAACCCTTCACTCATAACCACCACCAACTATATAAATACATAAATGTATATTATATATATCTTTATAATCATAGGAGGAATGACATTTACAAATTAAGGTAAAGGAGGGGGTATATCAATACACCCGAATTCTAATGTCTTTAATCGAAACCGATCCATCACAGTATCGTCTTTAATATTAGAACTTATAACTTTAATGTGAACTTGAACTTTATAACTAAACCAATAGACACATAGGTCATATAGAATATAAAAATATTCTTACAACTATGACCTCATTGATTTGTTATACCAATCGACGTCTTCATCCGACAAATTTACAATGATACAAAGGCACCTCTTTAACAAATCATCTTCCATTAAGAGTCACAATTTTTTAGTGTTTTATATTGAAGGTGTCTTAGACACTTCATATTCCCGTAAGAGACATCTTTTCAATTTTATATATTAAAGGTGTCCTTAAACAATTCATCTTCGTAAGAGTCGCATCTTTTCAGTGTTATATATTTTGAAGGAAGTGAATAGGTTGTTAGATTTATCTTAGGTTTCTCCCATTATTTCCTTTGTTTCTTATATTTGTCTTTCTGGATTTTTAATTTCACTGTTGTTGCAGTCCTTTGCCAACGATCTTCTTTTCTCTATTCTCTCTCTTTTTCAGATTATTTTCTCTCGCATTCTGGCCATGTTAAGTTTCTGTATTTTCTGATCTATTTCTCTACAAATACTGTCTAGGATGAGTTTCTAGTGAGTTTACTGTCTCTCATGTATTGCTGAGTTTACTGTCTCTCTCGAGTTTCCCTATCTATTTCTTTACCATTATTCAATTTATTTTCCCTATTGTTTTTATAATTCTTCTCATTCAGAACATCTATAGAAACCACAACTCAATACTAATCATTCATTCGCTCTATCATAATAGCGAGAAGGTGGTAAGGGCATAATTAACCCTATTGGGTTTCTTAGTTTTTTTTTTGAAGTGAATTAATCGCGAGTCACCACGTGTCAGTGGAGTCCGTGAACAGTGTAAGAAACCCATAAAAACCGATTCTTAGTTTATAGTTTTGGTAACCGACTCTTACACTGTTCATAGGTCCCACGCCTTAAAAAACCCCCTTAAAACTCCCTTTAATCATGGTCTAAAACTTCTTATTATTGATTTTTAAGAGATTATCAAAATATTGAAAATTGTATCTTTTCATTTTAGATGCTATATACATTTTTAAAAGGTTGTCAAAATATTTAGGATGTGCCTTATCATTTTCATAACAATAGTGCTTTTTTCATCTATTGTGTCTTTTCTTTTAAAGGTTGCGTTGTTTTTTTAAGAGGTTATAAAAATATGAAAAAGTTGTATCTTTTCATTCTTCGAGATTGCAATTATTTAGGATCAAAAGACAAATCTCTAAAATTTTATTTTATATTTGAAAAACACATTTTTTTTTACAAACAGTTTTTTTTTTCAATCAATATAATTTGAAAAGTTGTGTCTTTTCATCTTAGAGATTGCATTTATATTTAAGAGATTATCAGAGCATTTAATGATGTGTCTTTTTCATAATAATAGTGTATTTTCATCAAATTGCATAGATATATAAGCAATTATCATTTTGTCTAAGGGTATATCTTTCTTTTCTAAAAATTGAATAAAGTCTTAAGAGGTTATTAAAAATGTATAAAGATATGTCTATTCATTCTAAAAAGTTGCATATGTTTTTAATGATCTGTCTTTTCTTTAATTTTCGTATCTATTTTATATAATTTTAAAATAGTCTTCAAATCATTTTAATATATTCATATAATTTGGTTTATTGGATAATCTACTTATTTTCTGATATTATATATTTAATAAATTAAATATATGATTTTCAATTATATTTTATGATTTATAACATCATGTTCTGGTGTGGGTGTTTTTATTTGGTTTGACTCCATTTATTGTGTTTTGGATAATATGTTTGTGCCTATTTAGGCAATACTTATTTATTAATAGATGAATTTGATATAATTGTATCAGTAATAGGAAGTCAAATACATGCTTAAGGATGTAACTTTTTATTCTAACATTGTGTCTTTTCATCTTAAGAGTTGTATTAATTTAAAATGAATTGTCAAAATGTTTATATATTTGTTCATTTTAACAATGTGTCATTTCATCTTAAAAATTTCACTAACTAAAAAATGTCAAAGTGTCTAACCTTTTAAGCATTTCATGGATTTTTAAAAAGTTATCAAACATATATACATAAGTATGTTGTTTTCATCATAAGAATTGGAAAGCTAACCCAAGACGTGATAGTCTAGTGGTAGTTCCTTGGCCGAGAGGTCAAGGGTTCAAACTCCCTAGGCCACGATTTGGGGAGGTGTGTCGAAGGCCGTAAAAGGTACAGACAAAGGCTGGCACCGGGCCTAGGTGGTGGGGCGTAAGCCCAACACCTGGTTAATCAAAAAAAAAAAAGAATTGGAAAGCTAAAATATTTTTTTTGGTGAAAAGCTAAAACATTTTTCTTTATGCATGAGTTTAATTACTTTAAATGGGAATGTATTGTTAGAAATTTAAGTGAATCTTTGAAACCGTTTAAGTGACCATTGCAGTTATTTGATGGACAATTACAATTGATTAAATGAAATATTCCAACTGTTAGTGATTGCAAATTTTAATAATGAACCACTGTAATCTTCCACGATGAAACAGTGTTTGGTTTCAACCATTCAACTCTTAATTATTTATATAAGTAATTGTGAACATTAACAAATCACAACTAAAAAACCATAATAATCATAAATATACTTGTGCACAAAAAAACATAGATATACTAGAAAAGAAAGAGGTTCATATTAAAAGATCATAAAAATATTTTAAAACACATACAAACACATAGAACTCTATTTATTATTATTGTATCTTATCCTATGCTTGAAAAAAAATTGATTGAAAAACTGTTAAATTTTTGAATATTTTGTATTTTAATACTACATCGACTTAAAAATAATATTTAAAGATTTAATAAATGACATCAATGATTTGTAAAAAAGATAAAACCATAATTTATAAACTAATATTATATTATTTATTTATTACTTTAGTTTAATGTAATAATTATCAGATTTTGCCAACATAAAAATAGTAATCCTCAAAATCAATTGTAAAAAGGTTTTGTATAAAGTTTTTAGTTATAAAATATATTTAATTTAATTTAATAAAATGAGTTTCCGTGCGATATCGCACGGGTTTCTTACCTAGTATTATTAATGACAATCATAAATAATACTTTTAATTTATTAAGGGTACTTTTGTAATTAATCATTGTGAGAATTAACTTGAGCGCGACAGGTAAGAAACTAACTTCTAAAATAATGTTATAGAGATCTCTCAAAAGAATTACCTATGTGTTTTTTTTTTTTGAGATTTTTAGAATAACTTTTATATTAAAAACATGTCAAAATTTCTGACAGAAAAAAACTAGACATGTATAAGACAAACATAAATAGAGAGCATGGACTAAATTGTAACATCCCGAGTTGTGATATGTGGAAAGGCTTAAGAGAATTGATTTGGCTACCTATGTCACCAAAGTTGACTTACCTTTTCTGTCACACATCCGTTTAAAACTCCAGGGTTAAGCGTGCTTATGCTGGAGTAGTGAAAGAATGGGTGACCTATCGGGAAGTGATTCGCGATACCGTGTGAGTGAGGCCAAAACACAGGAAAGGTCGGGTGGTGATTGCAGGGACAATATATCATGACTTTCGAACCTTCCGGTTAACGCACCGACCGTCGGACAGGGGTGGGGCCCACGAACCCGATAGAGGGATGAGTGACTCATCGGTAGGGGCGGTTGGGGCGTTACATAAATGTTGAACAAGAATGAAACCAAATCGTCGTCGTACTTTGTTCCACAAGTATTCAGCACCGCAAATTTGTTTTTGACAGTTAAGAGAACCTGCCGGGCCAAATTGGTGTGAAAGCAGCGATATACCTTTATGGTAATGGCGGTTTCTTTCTTTCTATATAGTTCATAGATGGTTGCATTCCATAGTTGAATCAAAACTAAAACAAATAATATGAGAACCAATGTGATTCTTTTGCACCACCTGCAACCACTTTGTAGAAGAAAATCCACAAACATAGAGCAATATTTTTAAGGAAACTTCAGCAACATAGAGCAAAACATTCGCTCAAATTTTCAAGTCCAAGCTCTCATTGACCCGTCTGTTGCAAATCTGGAAAATGAACAAGCGGCTAGAGAATTGTGGCTCTTCTTACGTCTTGCTGTAGAAACATTCTTCAAGTAACGATCTTGAATTAAATGGCTGGAAGCGGGAGACCTAAACATGCGTTTCTTCCACATGGTTACTAGAGTTAGAAATGTTTCAAATGCCATTAAGTACCTTCTACATGGAGATGGTTCGTGTTCTTCAAGTTTAGAGGAGGTTCATTGCATTGAGGCTGCTCACTTCTCAGCCATTTTTTTTCTCAATAAAGGGTAGCTATTGCTTCTCTCTACCTGACTACCTCCGCAGGATTGTAAAAATCCTTTCTCAAATTTGCAGCACCTTCATTTCTTTGCTAATGTTTTCTAGTGACTTGATTAAAACAATGATGTTTCGTTTGTCTCTTACTCACACTCCAGGACCAGATGGTCTATCTGTGGAACAGAATTTTCCAGAGCAGCATGCGTTTTCTTGGGTGATGAAGTCAATATTGCCATAAAAGATTTATTTAATCTCCCTTCATGCCTTCAACTATTAATTCGACTTCTTCAGTGCTTATCTCCAAGCGTCCTGTAGCTAGCGACTTTTGGAAATTCAAGCATATCTCATGTTTGAAAACTTTGTACAAGCTTATTATGCATATAGTCTTTGACCGACTTAAGATGATCTTGCCAGACATTGTTCTTCCCAACCAAACATCTTTAATTTGTGCGAAACATGTTTAAATGGTCAGCTAGCAGCGGAGGTTATAGACGGTTATCATTAGACTTATCTATCACTAAAGACCATTCAGGTAGATATATCCAAGGCCTTTGATTCAGTCTGTTGAGATTTCTTATTGGAAGCTTTAAAGGCTTATGGTTTTCTGGCAAGCTATGTCGAAGAAACGTGTGTTTAGGTCTCCCGCTTCCAACCATTTAATGCAAAATCGTTGCTTGAAGAATTTTTCTTCAGCAGGACGTAAGAAGAGTCACAATTCTCGAGCCACTTGTTCATTTTCTAGATTTGCAAAAGTCGGGTCAATGAGAGTTTGGACTTGAAAATTATGAGCGATTGTTTTGCTAAATGTTGCTGAAATTTGCCTAAAAAGGCATTAATATGACGCTTGATGAGCCTTAGTTTAGAAAAAGAATATGAAAGTATATATTTTTTTAATCCAAATTGACACATTTCCGAGTCATAGTTGGGTCAAAGGCACGGAGGGATGCCAAAAAGGACCGGAACATGAAGGCCATAGTTCCAAATGCTGGTTTAGCATAGCTTGATGTGACATGGCATATGATCAGAGAATTCAGGTGGCTCAAACAGACAATAAGAGTCTGGAAAAGAAGATATCCATGTATCATTAGTGAGACGTTTGTCCAAACGCTTAGCTAGTACGGTATAAGGCCAATGATCAGCCATGTAGAACGAGGGCCTTAAGAAGTCATGTTGAACAGAATCATAGTGTCTAACACAATAACAAAATTATGCATTGCTGAAGTAGAGACAATGAAGAGAGGATAAGAGGATTCCTCAGGGTCAAAATCTCATTGAAATCTCCACATACTATCCACAGCTTTGACAAGAGATCAAGCAAAATATAAGTATCTTAAAGAGAAAGCCACAACTTCTGCCATTCCTCGAGCTCATTGGAGGCATATACAACAATGTATGATATATTATGGTTTTTATGGGGTTTGACATTTAAGTCCAGATTTAGAGTCTATTATATATGTTTCAAGTCTTTTTCAGAGTCTTTACAGATGCATGTGCGTTTTGGAATACTTTGAAGATTATAAAGCAGTTTGGATGATCAAGAGAAGTGAACATCAAGTTAAAGTCGTGATTTATGCCTAGTGTCAATTGACACCATAGAGAGTGTCGGTCGACACCCACTTTTGCCAAAGAAACCGATATTGATTTATGAAGTTCCAAGATATTGCAAAACAGGTTCACAAGTGTCCAATATTTACAAAGAAGTCTATAACATGTTTTTATCTCTATATTAACTATTCTAAGCCATTTTTAGTCTATGCTTTACTCAAGCTTTACTTAGAATGAGAGAGAGAGGGATCAGAACTCGAGAGATAGAGAAAGATTGATTTGGAAATCATGTTTTATATTATTTATAATATCTATTCAAAATATATGTTTTTGCTTTCATGTCTGACTAGATATCTTGTTAGCTTTAGAGTTTTCTAGTGTTAAGGATCAGTTGCTAACTGATAGAATTGTACGGGTTATCTATAAAATTCATCTTGAATGTTCTTATTGTTAGATTTGGATTGCCAACCCGAAAGATAAATAATAGGATAATTGGTAGACACGAGAATGATATTGATTGCCCAAAATAATCTTGATGAGCTTAATACATATTCACAAAGAGATTTGGATTTGGATTTAGTGAACATATTGAACTTGAATTTAATGCTTGTGTTAGTTTTATGAATTCATAAAGAGATTTGAGATTCTAGGATCTACACATATATAGTCTTTGCAGCGAGAGCTGATTGATCTTACCATTGTGATTTGAGCTCACTGAATTATGTTTCATAAACTCTTAGCATCTATTTAACTGCAATTTTGAAATACCTAATTAATTCTCTGGATCTAACGTTTTTTCCTAATTGTTTACAACCTCAATCTATTTACTATTATTTACTGTTTTCTTATTATCGACATAGCTTAATCTGGTTAAGTGTATGTGGATTTGGTCCCTAAGTGCATATCAAATTTTGGCGCTATTGTTGAGGACTTTGATCCACCATTAGACTAAGTGTAAGATTTAGTCTAGGTTTTTCTTTTCAGGTTACTTACAATCTTTCCTTGTCTTTCTGGTGGATGCATTTGAGTACTAGGAGCAATAAGGAATATCAAATTTTGAATCTATCAAATCAGTAGATGCTTGAATTAGAACGCACAAACAAGAAGCTAATGTCGAGCGACACTCATAAGCTGACGAGCGAGACCATTCTTTCAGTGTTGATTGACAACTCATGGAAACATGAAGATGATTAGTTTTAACATACTTGAGGCTGATGCTGAAGGATTCTTATGAGACAACAAGGGCTGCGTAGAATAGAGCTTGACAGAAGGTTGATGCACAAGGGGATGTAATCCCTGATACGATTATTGTTGCTAAGAATATTGGAGTTGTTGCCACTTGGAGATTACAACATGCATGATCAGTTGTATGCTAAGAGATCTGCGATTCGACCTCCACTATTCCGAAGGAATGATTTTAAGTTGGAACCCGCCTAGGGTTGGGTAAAAAATCCGAACACAAAGAACCAAACCGAGTCCGATCCGAAAAATTATTACCGAACCCGAACCGAAACTGGTTAAATATTCGAATTGGTTCAAAATTTTGGTATCTAGAGAACCGAAACCGAACCCGATCAGAACCAAAATATATTTTGGGTATCCGAATAAGATTTATATACTTGAATAATTAGATTTAACATCTAAAAATATCCACATTATATAAGATATTTTGGAGTATTTAAGAATATTTTAAAATATATACAAATAGTAAAAGAAATATCTTACCTAAACAATACTCAAAACACTAAAAATTCTATTGAATCTCCATCTAAATATTCAAGATAAAACCAATTTTATGTTAAGGTATTTTGGCACACACTACTCATATTTATATGTTATATATGATTTTTATTTTTAGATTTTGAGAAATTTAAAATATATAGGAATTTTAAAATTTTAAAATATATATGAATTTTAATTTTTTTAATAAAATTTAAATAGGTTATCCGAACCTGAACCAAACCCGCAAAGATTCGTACCAAACTCGAAACAAAATTTATAAATAACTGAATGGGACTGAAATCTTTATCTCCAAAAATCCGAAACCCAAATAGACCTAACCGAACCCGAATGCCCTCCTCTGGTGCATACCTGAAACGTCTCACACCTTACCTATGAAGGTATTTTACTATAAAATATCCCGACAATGTAAACTTTGCACTTTGCTCAAAGACATTATTAAGAACAAAAATCTTAGGGTTATCCGTATCCAATTTTTTAATAAGAATAATCGATTTTTGAAAAATTTAAAATCAATTTTAACTCGAACTGTCCAAAGAAACGAAGTAAATCTTTTTGGATTTTCGACACATAGTATTAAAAATTCTTATTATTGGTTTATAATTTATTTCTTTTTTATTAAAGGTTTTTACTTTATTTACTCAGGAATATTTATTTTTAATGTTTTATTTTTCCTTTTGTCGATCGCTATGATATTTGATTCATGAGTGGTGATGTGTACGTGAATGATTGCCACGTCACGTAACAAAAAAATTACTCAGTTTGTCTTATACCTTAAAAATAAATAATAGTCCAGTCTGTTTCCATTTGATAAGGAATAAGTTCAAAAACTCGAGAGTGAATATGAACAGAATCGGACAGTTTCAATTAAATTCAAAAAGTGTTTTAAATATTTATTTAAAAAATAAAGAAAAGGACACTCTAATCTCTGGCGATCAATGATTACATGCACAGAAAACCATAAAGATAACGCTCCCTTTTACCACCACAAGTTAATTAAGGATCCTAAATTCACATTTTTTTTGACTAACCAAATTCACATTTTATTCTTTTCGAACCAGAGTAACAACTTCTTTTGCAAATTGGTTCCAGTTAACAATAAATTTAGATCGCTGATATTTAATCAAACTAAAGATTACATAAAATATTGACTAATGAGTAGACCACTTTCGTCTTTAAGCAGTAACAATTTAAAAGTTAGGCTTTTTTTTTTCTTTTTTTGGTCTAAATGTTAAAATTCAGACCACTTTTTTTTGAGTTTACAATGTTGTGGAGCACAAGTTTGGCATTTTCTAATTTTAAATTGTTCTTCATCACCCAAATAAACATTTAGCATTAGTAAATATTGTCTAGTAATTTCAAATATATGTACAACTAGGTGCTTGAGTATTTTCCTGCACATATATACTTCTTCTTTTCTCCTAAAGAAGCTTTTTAAGAATAATTATTTATTTTATTTCCTTTCTAAATTATTAAAACTTACATAAACATATTATAATCATTTGTGTTTTGAATTTTTGCTATTGGTTAAAAAAATCAAAATAGCATTTTATGAAAAAAACGTCTATTGCTTCTTAATTTTTGTGTTGGTAGCCATATTTGTTTTATAAAATGTATAAAAATGATAAAGTCAATATAGAAAATTAATTAAATAATTATTAATCTAATGAAATTACTAATTAAATTTACAAACAAAATGTTGGTACCAAATTATAACTGTTTCTATTTTCTGAGAATACTAAGGTTACAATACTGTCAATGATTTTTTTAAATAATTTAATATCTTAAAATACAGTACCTTAAAATAAAAATATAAGTATGAGAAACTATATATAAATTAATTCTATATGTGTATTATACCTGATTTTTTGTAAATGTTTAATTAGTTAAATTGAAAATATTTAATTATTACTGGAAATCTCAATACTTGAAAATATCAATGCATGTTCACATTTTATCGAAGATTTTAGTTAAAATATTGCTTATAAGTAATTTAATTCGAAGTATTCACATTCTTACACTTCAGCTCATTTATCAACCAATTAACTTGACAATTCAGTAACATTACACTAAATCTCAATCTGGCTTTCGATTAACATATATTTTCTTAAAACCAACTCGTTTACTCAAGTACGTCATACAACACAACGCGGAAAGATAAAGTTTCAGAACTAGCATTGAATGTAACGTATATTTTTATATGTATCGAAAGAATTTTTCTAATTGTATGACATGTGTTAAAAAAGTATTTAGAAAATTAAATGAATAAATTCGAAAAATTGAAATTAGTATGAGGTCTAGAAATATTGTACTAGTAAATACTATAATTAAATTATGTCATATGTAATTTTTTTATCTAATATTAAATTTAAATACATAATTTTACCACAAACAAATATATACCAGTGCAGAACTATGGAAATGTTTTGAAATAAAAAAATTAAAGCCGACAAACTAACTAATGGTATATTTTAATAAATTAAATATCAATAGTATAATAATTAAACTAGCAATATCTATAAAATAAGTAAACATAATTTTCCAACTGTTTCTTGTATATTTATAATGTGGTATTTTTTATAAGAATGACCCTTGTAACTATGTCTTCATAATTTGAATACTTTTATACATATTATCAAAAATAATACTAAGACAAGTTGGTAATTTAGAATGAAGTTATCAAATTTTTAATATTTTAGTACCCATTCGTCGGTATTTCCAAAGGATAAAAGTTATTCTAAATATAAAGCCAAACATTTGTTAAATATATATTTAAATTTTTTTATAAAGTTTATATATAGCATATTATAAAATACACTTCATAGGCAACTGTATTATGTTATTATTTTGTGTATTTTCGTTTAGTCTCGCCATATATATATATATATAGTGAAGTACTTATTTTGGCAATAATAAAAAAAATATGTGGATTGATGACAAGAATAGCATAAACCACAAAATTTATGAAATTGGATTGATTTATCTTGATTTGGTATGGTTGTATATTAAAAAATTATACCATTTTAACGAATAGAAATAAAAACACGTATTTTATTTATGATAGTTATTTTATCGATATAAAAATACTTTTGCTGCAAAAAACAAATAGCTTTTCTTAAGAACTTCGTAAAAGGCAAAAGGATAAACGTTTCATTAATTTAACGTATATAATTTTGATTTTGAGTTCTTAGTAACGCTTTCGTGTTATGATTATATTTTGGTTTTTTCCTATGAATTCACTTAACCATTTTATATATATATGGTCTCTTAGTTTTTTTTTTCTTTCACCATCTTTAAACGCTTCTTTCTCTCTTTATATAAGAAATTCATAAAACCACAATAAATACATCAAAGCAAAAAAAAAGATAAAATGAGCATCCAGTTCAATATGAATAATGCTCAAGAGTTGGGTCAAGAGGGGTTTCTGTGGGGAATTTCCAGTTCTGATGATTCTGGAGGAGGTTGTAAAAGAATCGAGAAGCAACCATCTCTACCACAACCTTCTCTTCCGTTAGAGTCAATGGATAAGAAGAGTGCAAAAGGAAAGAAAAGGACGAAAAGAGATGGAAAAAATCATGCTGAAGACTCACCTGATCATGAAATACATATATGGACAGAGAGAGAAAGGAGGAAGAAAATGAGGGACATGTTTTCTAAACTACATGCTTTGCTTCCCCAGCTTCCTCCTAAGGTACACACGATTTACTAACAAGAACATATTTGGTATTGTGCATGCGATCGATTTTATTTCTTCATTCCTTTTTATTTGATGTTTGCTGTTATATCATCATTAATTAACATACGGTTAGAGCCGTGTATATGATATTCCCTCTGTTTCAAATTGATATATGTTTAAGAGTTTTCACATTTAATAAAATATATTAAATATTAGTTATAAATGTATTATTTTGTGTTTAACTAATTCTCATATTTTAACTAATAAAATGCAATAAATAAAATTAATTTTGTTGAATTTAATAATTTACAATTTTTACTTAATACTAATACATTAAAATACATTTTTAAGAAACAAAAAAAAATTCTAAAACATGTATCCTTTTGTGACACAAAGAGTGTATTTAAAAGGAATTTGCATTAAGTTCTCAAAGTTTTAGAAAAATTTCAGGCCTCTATTTACTAAAAGCCATCTTTATATAATATTACTTAGTAGGCATATTATCTAGTTAACCTTTTTTTTTCTTCACTTATTTTAAATACTTAATTTATATATTCAAAATTATTGTGTTTTAAGTAAAACTATAAATATTTCTGTTTTTGTAAGCCACAAAAATTGAACCCATAATTACCTTTTTTATTTTTCTTTCACGACTGAAATTCGTTTTAAAATTTGTTTTAAAATTTATAAATTTTTGTTCATAAGAGATACCAATGTCTCGGCTTATATTTTAATTTTTAAATTTATGAATTCAGTTACTTTCCATGATTTCTATTTTTTTAAGTTTATGAGGATTTAATCTAAAAGAAAAATCAGAAGAAGAAAATTTATATAGTATTACAAAAAAATTTATCCATCAGTTTATTTTTTTATATAAGAAAGTACTTAATAATATAAATTTTGAATATGATTATTGCTATTTTTTTTTTTGTAAAATACATTCATCTTTCGTTACTCCATCGACCTTCCAAAAGTTTCCGCACGGTTTTGCATATATGGTTCCCATCAATCTTATGTTTCTTTCTCTATCGGAATATTATATTTTAGCTTTCGATGTATTCATCTGCATGCTCTTATTCCTTTTCAGGTTAAGTTACAAATCTTTAATTTAAATGAATAATATATCTAATATATGTCACTTAAGTTTGGTGAAATTTGGCTAAGCTGTCAAAGCTTTAGATTCCCTTTCCTAATTTGTCTTTGTCCCAGTTTTTCCCGGCTTTTGATAATTAATTTTCGTGGATGTTAGTGTGTCGGATATCTAACGTTATGCATGGCCGGATCTGGGCATAGCTGAGTGAAATATTTTTCTCTATTTCTAATTTTTTTTGAAGTTTTTCACGTTAGAATAAGCCTCTAAATTACATTAATATTTTTTAATAAAATTTTTAAAAAAGTGTTTCGAGCCTTCGAAAGCTCAGATCCGGCCCTCATGTTATGTAAAGTCATATAAATATATATTCTAATATTTTAATCTATGATCCCATAGGCAGACAAATCAACAATTGTAGACGAAGCAGTGAGCTCCATCAAGTCCCTTGAACAAACTTTACATAATCTCCAAATGAAAAAGCTCGAGAAAATTCAATATTCTTCTGCTTCAACCACAACTACTTCTCCTACAACTCTGCTCACACCAATCTCAAACCAGTCCCATATCCTTCCCCTAGGCCCTGCAGCAACAGATTCTTACACTCGTGAAGCTTTCCTGGCCGACCAGATATCTTCTTCCATCACAAACCTGCCTTACCCTTGTAATGACCCGACCGCGGTTTTCGATATTTGGACCTCACGTAACGTCGTGCTGAACATCTGTGGGAATGAAGCTTTGTTCAATATTTGCTGCCCAAAAGACAAATCAGGGGTTTTCACTAATGTTTGTTACTTGTTTGACAAGTACAACATTGAAGTTGTGTTTGCTAATGTCTCCTCTAATGTTTACCGGAGCACCTATATGATCCAAGCACAGGTATAACATTACATATATAAACATTTTTATCATATGATAGGTGGTGATATTTTGTTATTTATTTTGTATTGAAACAGGTGAACAATGGGAATCAGTTATTGGGAGATGGATTTGGAGTTGGGGATATTTTCAAGCAAGCTGCTAATGAACTGGCTTTATATTTTTCAACTCCTTGAATCATATATGGCTGCTTTGGGTTGAATTTATTTTCAGTCCGTGTGATGAATCTTCGGTTTAAAGTACTCTCAGGGTTTGTATTTAGCAAAGTCCCGGCTATTTATCGATGTGCATGCAGAGATAATTTTGGACTTTTGCACTTTAGAACCCATTATCAAAAAAAAAAAGAAGCAAAGAATAAGAGAAGAGATAGCTTCTTCGAACATTGTTGTCTAGTGTCTTTTTCGGAAACTTTATTTTATTTTGTTTGAACAGTGTATTGGCAAGTACTGTCCTATATAAGATGTTGAAGTGCAATTTTCTTTTTGAGGGTTTAATTTCTTTCTCCTTTAACGTCTACATGCATTAGCAAAAAAAATGTTTACCCATAGTTTGCCAAACATCTTTTAACAAGAAAAAAGTTGCAAACAACGTCCAGTACGTGTTTCCTGTCAAACCAAAAGCAATGAGACGTAGATAAAACGTAAACAAAAAGATTAAAAACAACATTTTTATTTATTTATTTATCGCAAATTATATATCATTTTTCAAATTTATTTTTAAAAATAATAAATTTATAAATATTTTAAATTTGTAATAAAATAAATAAATTAACTACTATTCAATGTGTAATTATCACATTGATTCTTAGCATAATTAATTACAATTATAGTGTTAGTGAATTACAATGATAATTTTAATGAATTGAACCATGTGATAGTGGTCTACTGGTAGATAGATTTTGGCTTGCTACGCAACCCAGATTCAAAAACATCTTACTACACTTTATCATGTCGCCAAACATATATGAATTCATTGTTTAGGAACCATTTAAATACGGAGGGAGAAGAATCATCTATAGTGCACTTTTCTTTAAAAATTAATTTAAGCACTTTCATATGTCTAGAATACCCTCAAATTAAATAAAAAAAGCTTTAATGAATTAATTTTATTATTAACATGCCATTGTTAATATCTTTGATTTGATTTTATTTTGTTAATATTTGTTCCAAATCACTTTATTATCCAAAATGCAATATCTTTAATATAAATGTATATAACATTTTAAAACATGTGATTAAAAACGAAATTCCTTTTCTTATAAAACAAAAAGGAATAATATATAAAAGGAAATATCTTTAATAAATCAAAAATAAATACATATAATATAACAAAAAATATCTTTAATATGAAAATATAAGAAAAATAGTTATTTTATATACATTAAAAAGGAAATCAAATATTTTGCTTACAAGGAAGTTTTCTAAGACATTAAATACTTTAGTTAAATTTATATTTATCAGTTTTTTAAAAAAATAAGTGTTTTAGATTAACAATTTCGATTAAAATGATATATTTTCAATTCAATTGATACCTTTGTAATGTAATATTATATTTTTAATCAATAAAATTTTAGACTGGTCTTAAAAAATATTGTTTTTCAAAATTTTGGATTTTTTTTAATTTATATATTTTATAAGTGATTTTTGTGTGTTTAAATTTACAAATTTCAATAATAAACAAATAACCATACAAACGCTAAGCTACTAACTACGCCAAATTTAAAGCAAAATCTATTATAAACAAATATCATAGCAAATTTGAATATCTTATAAAATCAAATACTTCAAAACATCATAACTCAATAACTCATAAATAAAAATTTTACTAAAATAATATAAAATACAAAAATACAAAATAAAATAAATAAGAATAAAGAGTTGCTATTTATTTTTTCGTAAATTTGCATTTCCGCGTATAAACGCGGGCGATTCGTAAGTCTAACTTATTGTAATTCAATCAATATCTCATATTTAAAAAGGGAAAATTTCATTAACTTTCAAATTTAGTAAAAATAAAGCACATTTTTTTTAGTAAACCTAAAAATACTCAACTCTTGTTGACAAGCCAATTTAATCATAAGCTTTTGTTGACTATACCATTTTAGTCCTATCATTAGTCAATAGTTAATACTTGACTAACAATTATGCTTTTTGTGGTAAAATATAAATCAATATTTTTCTAAACATTTTAGTTTAAATATTGACAAATAATTTTAATAACAATAACACTAAATATAAAATAGAAATAATTTACTGTCATAAATTTTCTGAAACAAAAAGAGTTAGCGATTGATGATTTCTTCATGATTATTTATATTTATAATAAAGAACTCCAATATAAAATTTATATAAATGTGTTACAAGATTTTATTTCTGTATTTAATCAAAAATAAGTTTCATCAAAAACTGTTAAGATCCAAATGTTCTTACGTCAACGAAATCATGAAGAATCCATCTACTATTAATTTTATTTTTTTCGGAATCAAAAAATATATTAATATTTTACAAAAAATACAAAATTTTGAAATAAATATATGAACCATAATCCAATTAGGACTATATGAATAGTTACAAAAGTGACATAATTATCCCAAATAATTATAGAATTCTTGATAATTGTTTAATAATGAAAAAAATATAAATATTTTATCGTGAAGAAATAATGAAAAATTATATTTTATTTCTTCAATATTCATATTTATAAAATGTTGTAGTTACTAAATAATTTATTCTAAAAGTTAACATTCAGTTTATTAAAGAATGTTGATTTATATTTTTGCTAAAAAGTCATCAGTTTTAAAAACCATTTTAGGTTTTCTGTTAGTTAACTATAACTACTGATAAATTATAAAAAAATATAATATGGTCAAAAAAATATTATGATTTATCAAGAAAAATGATGTTTTTATATTCAAAAATTGGTGTTTTATTTCAAGTAAATTTGAAAATTGGTGATATAAATGATATTATCGTATTTAAAAACTCATTTGCCCAAACATAATTACTCAACATCAAAGTGTGATTCGACATTCACGTATTCCAAATCTACCCAAAACTTACATACGCAGCATTGGTTATGCTACCATCTTTGTCTCCTTCACCAAAAAGCTTTAATTTTTTCTTAGTTTCTTGATCCTCTTTTTTTTTTTAAATTGAAATTTTATATATCAACCCAAAACGGGAAATAGATTTCGATTACAAACTTCGACTCGAACAAAATTTCTTAAATCAAACTGCTCCTAACTAGCTTCGTTCGATCCATATCCCCGGCGCGTTTCGCTAGCTCGGATTGGTAATCCTTAAGAATTGAAAGTCGTTCTCAACCATCAACGAGAATCACAAAAAGAAGAGATTCACCTCGTTTCCTCGGATGCCGGGATCTTCTTGTGTTGCTTTCGGAGTAGCTTACTTCCGATGATCTTATCTAAGTTTATAATCTAATTCGACAATGAAGCTCGAAACAACAAGAACTCAATGTATACGAGACGGCTAACACTATTTACACAGTCTTGACCAAGATCTATCACAACATTTTTGGGCTCGTTAGAACTCAATTTAAATCATATTGCATCTATATTTTTTTTAGAAATTTTCCGATAACTTTCTTTTTAAAACTGACGAGATTACAAGAGCGAAATGTATTCATATGTCAAAATCAAATCTGTTGGAATGAAAAATATTTATCCTAAGTTTGTTGCGCGAAAAGCGCTAAATAGACATATTGACATTGTGAAAAAATTATAATAAAGTTGAAGTCTTTAGGACAATTATAGAAAAGATTGAACTGATTCTAAACCATGTGTGCACATCAAACCGAACCAAAATGGACTTGGAAAACAACCGGATAGAAAACCGGTTTAAAATTGATTGGTTTGGTTTGGGTTTGGCAAACACTTAACGATCGGTTATTTAAACGGATCTTGAAAGGCGTGCGTGAGTATTGCAGTCTCGTTGGTCGTCACTCCATGTGATGATATACTGACTGCAGATGTGTGAAGCCAAAAACAAATAGAGAAATCTTTGATAAAAAAAAATCGAACCTTATAAAACTCAGATTCATCTCTCTCCACGCTGCTTGAAACTGAAGCTGAAACCAAAAGAGATGTCGTTCGATGAGTTCAAGCCTTTGAACGAGAAATCTCTTGTAGAGTACATAAAGGCAACGCCTGCTCTCTCCTCCAGGCTCGGAGACAACAAGTACGAGGATCTGGTTATCAAGGAAGTTGGAGATGGCAATCTCAACTTCGTTTTCATCGTTGTCGGATCCACTGGTTCACTCGTCATCAAACAGGTTCTTTCTTTGTCTCATCTAGAGCATACTCTATAAAGTATCTGTGTCCGGTCTTAATTAGGAACTAGGGTTTATCTTTCGCAACTCGAATCGAGTTTTTCGATGATGGGTATTCGAGATCAAAGCCTTGTCTGTAATATCAGCAAACATAACTGTCTCTGTTGTCTGAAAGTTGGTACCTTTGTCTTGATCTTGAAGAGATTGTCTTCACGTTTTAAAGGTTGTGCCTTTCCCTGGAAAGTGACTGTGTCCGGTCTAAATTAGGAATTAGGGTTTATCTTTTGTTAATCGAATCGAGTTTTTGGATGATGGGTATTTGAGATCAAAGCCGTATCTATGCAATCAGCAATCATATAAGTCTATCTTGTCTGAAAGTTTGTACCTTTGTCTTAATCTTGAAGAGATTGTAACTCCAAAACTATTTACTTTGTCTTCACGTTTTTAAAGGTTGTGCCTTTCCCTGGAAAGTAACCGTGTCCGGTCTGATTTAGGAACTAGGGTTTATCATCTGTCTGTGTTGTCTGAAAGTTTGTACATTTGTCTTAATTGTGAAGAGATTGTAACTCGAAAAGGATTCACATTGTCGTCACGTTTCCAAAGGTTGTGCCTTTCTCTTGATAACTTCCATGGAAATGAGCAAAGCTTTGATCTTTTCAAATATACAGGCCCTTCCGTATATACGGTGTATTGGGGAGTCATGGCCAATGACGAAAGAAAGAGCTTACTTTGAAGCAACAACGTTGAGAAAGCATGGAGGTTTGTCGCCGGATCATGTTCCTGAAGTCTACCATTTTGACAGAACAATGGCTTTGATCGGAATGAGGTATCTGGAGCCTCCTCATATCATCCTCCGCAAAGGACTCGTTGCTGGAATCGAGTATCCATTACTTGCAGAACACATGTCTGATTACATGGCCAAAACCCTCTTCTTCACTTCGCTCCTCTACCATGATACCACAGAGCACAAACGAGCAGGTTCAACACTTATTATAATAAACATTTTGGTGTTGCATTGCATGTAGTGATGAGTCAGAACTCAAGATTGATTCTCTGACAATTTGATTTTGTGTTTTTATTTTGTAGTAACTGAGTTTTGTGGTAATGTGGAGTTATGCCGGTTAACTGAGCAAGTAGTGTTTTCTGACCCGTATAGAGTCTCTACGTTTAATCGTTGGACTTCACCTTATCTTGATGATGATGCTAAGGCTGTGCGTGAAGATAGTGCATTGAAGCTCGAAATCGCAGAGCTTAAATCAATGTATGTTTTTTGGTTACCATTTTCCAGAGGATTTAGTTTACAATCTTCTTCTGAACCATTATGTATATTGTTAGGTTCTGTGAAAGAGCTCAAGCACTAATACATGGTGATCTTCACACTGGTTCTGTCATGGTTACACAAGACTCAACTCAAGTTATAGATCCTGAGTTTTCGTTTACGGACCAATGGGTTTTGACATTGGAGCTTATCTTGGCAACTTGATACTTGCTTTCTTCGCACAAGATGGACACGCTGCTGAGGGAAATGATCGGAAAGTAAGCGGTTTCGTCTTTCTTCTCATCATCTACCATGTTTGAATGAGACCAACCTAACTCTACAATGCAGGAATACAAGCAATGGATCTTGAGAACCATTGAGCAAACTTGGAATAAGTTTAACAAAAGGTTCATTGCGCTATGGGATCAAAACAAAGATGGTCCTGGGGAAGCATACCTTGCAGATATCTATAACAATACCAAGGTTATGCAGCTTGTTCAAGAGAAGTACATGAAGGATTTGTTTCATGACTCGCTCGGCTTTGGCGCTGCAAAGATGATTAGGTGAGAAAATGATTGCCAACCAAGTAGAAGAGACTTCTTTGTGGATCTTGAATATCTTGTTGTTGATAGTTTTATCTTTTTGCTTTTGGTATTTGATAGGAGAATAGTGGGAGTGGCACATGTGGAAGACTTTGAATCCATCAAAGAAGATGAAGAAAGAGCGGTTTGCGAGAGGAAGGCGTTAGAGTTTGGGAAGATGCTTCTCAAGGAAAGGAGAAAGTTTAAGTGTATCGGTGAAGTTGTTTCAGCAATTCAACAACAAAGCTGAGACTTGTCTCTTTTTTTTGTGTGTTCTAATGATAAAGAAAAAAAAACAAAACAGATGTTGAAACTTGAAAGTCCCTTTGCTTTGATGATCTTCTTGGCTGGAGTTGTTTGCCATTGCCATTAAGGATCTCACTTTATTAAATAAAATAAGCATAACATATATAAATGGACAAATCTCTCAAATTTTTTAAAAAAAATTATTACCAAAATAGACTTTAAAAAAAAGTTACTGAATTTTTTTTTAATTTTAATTTTGTTTTCTTTTTAATTTAAATTTTTTAATCTAATACGTATAAATGTATATTAGTTAATCTCTAAAATTTTCCTCTATAACTCTAAACCGTAAGTATATTAGTTAATCTAATACGTATAAATGTATATTTACTCTATTAAATAAAATTTATTTTAATTATTTTTTTTCATTAAAATTTATTTTTGTGATAAAAAAATTTTATGTCTATTTTGAGTATTTTCCTTATTATTTGCTATATATCCAGAACCAAGCAAGAAGGAATGTCAAAGGTATGAAACAAACAGAATGAAAGGTCAAAGAGCACATACAGTTTCTGCAACTTTTGAAAGAGACGACATGCATGCAGTGACAGTGTTTTATATTATTGGTCTAAAAGAGACGTAAGTTTTTTTGAAACTCAATGTATTCCAATTTATTTTATTTAAAATTAAAAACACTTAGATAGAACAATATAAATAAAGCAATGCCACTTTTCTTGCTTGGCTATACCTTCCAAGCGACTATATATCACCTATGGCGGGAACGCAATAATAGGCGCCATGGAGAGAAAGCAATGCCATGGGCTCGTCTAGCTCTTCTTGTGGATAAGACAATCAGAAACAGATTAACATCTCTTTGCAATCAAGGGCGAGTGAAGTATGAAGGAGGGCTTAGGTTGTGGTTTGCCACTCGACAAGATTGATCTTGATTGGTGACCAAGGTTCCTCAATTTGTTTTTCCTTATTTTGATTTTCCAATAAATAAGTTCTGTTGTAAAAAATACTTTGGTTTTTTGAATTAATTTAACACTTATTCAAAAAAAAAAAAAAATATAAATAAAATCCAAACATAGCTAGACAAATCTGAAAAAAAAACAGAATGAAAGACGCATATTTGCACTACGCTGGAACAGGTTGTACAGTATGCTCAAAATTGAGAATAACAAATATCTTTTGATCTTCATACCAATAGAGTTTCAGAATCTCGCCAACTTGGAGATCTAGTGAAAGTTTCATGGTAGACCAACCATCCCCAAAGTAGTATGCACTGTTGTTTATAGACTTCAGGGTCACTGTGTATTCATCACCTTCCTTTAAGTCACTTACTTTCACCACCTTGCCGTTTTGCAACTCTTGAGCTGTCACACCATCCATCCTCATGAGCACTGACTCAGTTTGTTGCTTCGGCAATTTCACATTACCTTCAACATCAGTCTTTGTTAGTTGTTTTGTTATGATCAAATCAGCATCTAATGGATCGCTGAAAAGGATTGATCCAATATCGGTCATAGTTGTTTTTTTAAAAAAGATATAACTTTTGGATGTAGGAAGAATAATGCTTGTATATTTTTTTTTTCATCTTAGATGGAATGATATATATACACAAAGGCTAACTCTGATAAATCAAAAATATTCTATTTTTAAAAGTAGACTATTGTCCATATCTAGTATTTTTTTCTATTTCTCTACGAAAGAAAAAGGGAAGACAACATAGCTTGGGAAAATATCATACTTTTATGATTAGAGGTATGTTTATACAAAAAAAAAATCTTCCATTAACAAAACGTCAATTTTCTTATATTTTTATTGAAAATTTTGTGACTTAAACCTCAAGACATGGCTGGTTTCATGAGTAGAGGAATGTTTACATAATGCAGAGTAGAAGAAAGGAAATACAACCGAAGAAAAAAATCTGAAAAACTTCCATTACCAAGACAGAATTTTTCTATATATTTATTGCAAAATTGTGACTTAACATTACTAAAAATGTATCTAATAAATGTATCCTTCTTTGGTTAATGTAAAATTTCCAGTGTTTTTAAAAAGATATCACTGACTGGCTCCTCGCATCAAACTAAGCTTGTTCAGTTCAGATTTCGTTCCAGTTTTGGTCAATTTTTTTGGGTATCTCGGTTTATAAAAAATAGCTATCATATTGGAATCATATCTAATTTTATTTAGTTTTCGTTTATATACTATTGATATTTGGGTTATTAGATTTTATACCAAAAATAACTATACTTATCTCTTATAACAAATTTTAGTTTATATGATTAAAATCATATTATTAAAACACAAATATATAATCCTTACTCTAGCTTTCAAATAGAATAGTTTCTGTTTTTTAATATTAAAATTAAATTAATAAAATTAGTAATGTCATATTATTATTATTATATTTTAACAAAAATATTTTCCATTAAAAGTAAAAAATGTTTTATTTAATTTGATGAAAATGAGAAAATAAGCTTTTTAACTTAAGACAAATTAATAAAATATTAATAATTTTTTTTAATCATGAATATTATATTAATAAATAAAATTTATGTGTATATTATCAGTTTTATTACAAACTTTATATATATACTAATATATTTTAATTAATCTATTGTTTGGTTTATTTGGTTGGATCGGTTAATGTACTGAATCATATTCATATACCGCGATTATTCGGGATTACAAAATTCAAACTCCTTTATCTATTTCTGTTCAGTTTAGTTTTAATTGTTTCGGTTTTCCGGATTGAACACCCCTGCATTCAACTGTAAACGATATATTTTGTGATTAGAAAGTTTCAAACACCTCTCTCGTTTTTTAAATTTTATTTATTTAACCAAGAAAGTACATATAGATGATCAGAGACATATTTAGCACTAAAAGAAAATAGCTAGATATATAGTGTCAAGGGCAAAGCCAGGTTAGGCACTATGCACCCGTAAAATTTATTTATATTGTAATTTCCGTATATAAATATATAAAAATCTGCTAGAACAAGTGAAAAAGTTTGTATTACCCATAACAACCCAAGTTCAAAACCATCTTTTGACTGTTTTTATTTTATCACCAGTTGTGCACCCATTAAATAAACATTTTGGATTCGTCCATGTATAGTGTACCATTTTTTTCTTCATATATTGAGCAATAACAACCCGCTTTGAGAATATTGAGCTACCATACATACAATGCATAACACTCTAGATTAGAGGTTGAGGAAGTGACTCAATGGCAGGAAATACACATGTCTTTGATAGTTCTCTCATACCGTCATGTGATCTTTTCACAAGATGGACATGCTGCTGAGGGAAATGATCAAAGAGTAAGCAGTTTTCTTCTCATAATCGTCGTCGTCATCATCATCATCAATCTACAATGTTACAAGTACGTCAGTTTTAAATGAGACCAACCTGACTCTACAACGCAGGGAATACAAGCAATGGATTCTTGAGAACAATTGAGCAGGCTTGGATATGTTTAACAAAAGGTTTATTGCGCTATGGGATAAAAAACAAGATGGTTCTGGCGAAGCATGCCTTGCAGATATCTATAACAATACCGAGGTTATGCAGCTTGTTCAGAGAAGTACATGAAGAATTTGTTTCATTGCATCCTCGCTCGGATTTGGCGCTGCAAAGATGATTAGGTGAGAGAATTAAATGCAAACCAGGTAGAAGAGATTTCTTTGTGGATCTTGAATATTTGTTGATGCGTTTTATCTTTTGGTTATGGTATTTGATAGGAGAATAGTGGGAGTGGCACATGTGGAAGACTTTGAATCCATCAAAGAAGATGAAGAATGAGCGGTTTGCAAGAGGAAAGGCGCTGGAGTTTGGAAGATGCTTGTCAAGGGAAAGGAGAAAGTTAAGTGTATTGGTGAAGTTGTTTCAGCAATTTCAACAACAATGCTGAGTCCTGAACTTCCTTGTGGTGTGTTCTTATGCTAAAGAAGAAAAAACAAAACAAATGTTGAAAACCTGGAAAGTCTCTTTGCTTTGATGATCTTATTGGTTGTCATTGCCATGAAAGATTTCACATCTTAATAAAATAAACATTATATTCATCATTTGCTATATAATCAGAACTAACTGAGAAAGAATGTAAATGGTATGAACTCTTTACAAATCCAAATCCAATGTGTGTGATGGTATGAGCTATTACAATTCCCACCAGTTAATATATTTTAACTAAAACAAATAAAATCTAAAGTTGATTAGAATTTATATATTTAAACATAGACATATTTAAAACTAGTTGTTAAGACATATTTAAAAATAAGCATTAAATATAATATAATATAAATTTTATTTTATAAAATGTACTCTTAACTCTAGTTAAATTTATAGAAATAAAAGTGAAATAGTTAAACCAAATCAAAAGAAAGTAAGAGTTCAAAAGAATACATTTATGATTTTTTTCACATACCAGTGAATTAAATATAAAAATAATGTGCAAATATAAACTAATTTAAAATATTATATATATATAATATATATATATATATTATAAATTTTATTTATGCGTGTAGCGCATTAATATTATATTACTAAAATTTATTATATCTCAATATAGAAATATTTTAATAAATAATCATTAAATACAATATAATATAAATTAATTTTTATGAAATGTAATCTTAAATTTATTTGAATTCTAATAAAATTAAAGTGAAATTATTAAGACAAAACTAAAGGACTAAAATTACAAAAGTACATTTACGGTTTTTCCAAACCGATAATTTAAAACAGAAAATATTAATGTTCAAATGTAAACTAATTTTTTTTCTTAAAATAGAAATATTATACTCAAAATTATTATTTTCGGCGTAGAAAACCTCCTAGTTTGGTTTAATAGAGCGCGGTTTCGGTTTATTCTATTTTAATTAATTACAAGTCGAAACAGAACCTATATATATCACCAGACATAGAAAGCTTTTCTCACTTTGCTATCTGTTCTGTTTAGTTTCGTTGGGATTTCAAAGTTTTCAAATATTTTAGCAAGTAAGAGAATGTCTCCTTTTATACCATCTATCTTCAAATCCAGTGAGAGGCTGTGCTTGTGCTTTATAAAACGGATCCTCACCTCAACGGAAGAGAACACACTCTGTCTCTTTATATTACACTAAAGTGAGTCTAAATAACTTCAAACTTTGAACCTTCTTAAAAGCATTTGAGTTTTCACTTCACACAGATTCATTTTTCAGAACAACTCTCTCTCCATGCCTCTTCCGGACAAAGGCTCAGTAACAATAAGTGAAGAGTTGGTATCGTCTTGAAAATCTTGACCTATCCAAATTTGATCACCACCCGTGCAAATTGATGCAGCGAAGAAGTAGTCTCAGTTAGAAAGAGATGACATGGATGCTGCGAAAGGCGCGGCTTCTCTTTAGTATATAGATGATTAATTATATTCATAGTTGCTTTGTTATGGGATTTTTTTATGTGTTCACATTAGATTTTCAAATTTATCTCAAATCCATTTAGCCTAAAATAAATGCAAAATATGAGGATCCTTTGTTACGAACACAAATAGTACTCTTTTGGATTGCTGAGACTGCTCAAGACAAAGACATGATAATAATAATAATCTTAGGAACTTTTGCCTCAGCATCTTACCATACCTTTGGAATCTTGGTTAGTGTACTTTGAGATGGGTTAGTTCGTGTGAACTGTACTCCGGGAGAATGCAATGACCAAGATTTATTAAATGCGGAAACCCCTAACTAGTTTCTTGAGCTTGAAGAAATCCATGAATCTTTATTAACCATCCTAAAAACCGCTAAATATTTATCTAGTCGATATTGAAATGAGTATCAACGAACGACCACTTTATTAGATGAACGTTGAAGAATAGAATTTTAAAACCATATATAAAAAAAATCCAAAGCATATCTTTTGGTCGAAGGCATATATGAACCTGAATAAAGAAAACAACACATGCTTATGTCCCTCCTATTATTATGCTTCCCAAATCCATAAACCCCAACATGCACCTAACTAATATATATATATAAACAAAATAATATGATGAAACTAAATATTAAGATTATTACTAGAGTAATACCTCAATTAAAACCCAACCAAAAATGCCGTACACAAAAAAATCCTCACTCTTTTGCTCTCTCACTTTTGTATATATATAAAACCTATATATCCTTTCCATCATATTATTGTTCTCATTCACTACTACTAGCAATAGTAGTAGTGAATCCAGTATAACAAAAACGAAGTACTTGAAAAAATGATTATGGAGAATATTTCAGTCTCTCCATATCTGAAAGCTCTCAGATTTAGCATCTTCAGCATCTTCCATGCTACTATCTCCAAATGTTGTAGTTGTTGTTGTACAAGGTAAGTGCAATGGACCCTGAGGAGAACCTGATTGCGAGTTGCTTCTCTTTGATGATTCTCCTCCTTCGCCAGTTTCTTCTTCTTCACCTTGTGATGATGAATTCCACAGCTTAAACCCTAAAACAACTACTGATTGTTTCTCCGGATTCGAATTGTGCTTCCTGATGTGTAACCGGTACTTCTACATTCAACAAAGAAAATATAAATATGGGTTCTTAGGGCATCTCCAATGGTACTCGATAATTTTCACTCTAAAATAGAATAACTCTATTATATAGTTGAATTTTTTTCTCCAATGGTTTATTCTAATATAGAATAACTCTATAATATAGTGAAATATTTGGAGTAAAAAAAGCAACATTACTCTATATTTCTATAACAAGTCTTAACTTTTTTTTAAGTTATTTTACCTGTAAATGACTCTTCACTTCATCATTGGTTAAGCCTTCTTCTTGCATATGCTCTCTGATTTGCTTGGGAGTTGCCACTGTAAACTCAAAAAGATTATAAACATTCTGTATTAAGCAAACCCAACATCAAGAACAAGAAGATGGTCAGTTATTTTTACCTCCGGGACCTCCGAGATGTTGCAATGCATCAACGAAACGGCGATGCAACTCAGGAGTCCAACACCTTCTTTGCTTTCGCAACAACGCTTGCTGCTGAAGAAACTGTGGTGGCTGTGGCACAGAGTTAGAGTTAAACCCACAAGAGCCAATCCCTTTTCTTCTTCCTCCGTTAACCATTGAGCTAGAAGCTAAACCGAGACCTAAACCGGTTTCCACCTCTGGAGTTTTCAACAACATAGATAAGCCATTTGAAGGTTTCTCCTCATTTCTCTGCAACAACTAGACCTAACCAACTCAATCCTTGTCCTGGAGTCAATTCCAATGTTCTAAAATGCTAACTCAATGTCAGAACTCTTACCTCACTATCTAGTTTGTTGTTCTTGTCTGAGAATCTTCTGTTTGAGATGTGATCATCTTCTTTCCATAGCTGAAGCTTCTTCTCCTCAACAAGCTCCTCTCTTTTCAGCAAAGGACCATCTCCAGAGATGAAGTCTTTCAACAATGGTTGAGTATCCATCTCTGAACATCTCTTGTTCTCTTCCTTCAAATACGAAATCGCTGCAAGAAAAGAAAAAAACACAGAGTTTCAGCATCTCCTTAAATCAAATTCCGGAAGAGGAGAAGATCACACAAACCATCGTTTAGGATCTGTAAACAGAGAGGAAGCTGAAGATCACTGCCTTGGATCTTCCTCTTCTCTTCTTCAAGCTTTTTAACATTCATGATCTTTGTCGGAAACCCACAACAGATCGTTGTTGTCGGCATCGAACTGTGTCTTCTTCTAAGCTCATCTCCTAACGAACCCATTTTCTTTTTTAACTTAAATAGAAAAAAAAAACTCAAACTTTGCTTGTCATGACAAAACCCTTTGTCGAATGTTGAGCTGTAAGAGAAACCTGAAAAGAGATCTGTGTGAAGCGATTTTATAGAAAGAGACGATGAGATTTTAGAGAGAGGAAGAAGAAGATTGAAGGAAGGGGAACAGTAGAGAAGATTCTGTAGATTGGTGTGTGGGGGTATCTTCTTCTTTATTTTAGTTAGATATCTCGAAGACTCTTCGCTTCGTCGCGTATCTCTCACATTCCTTTTTTTTTTCTATCTCACTCGCTCTCTTTCGAGTTTTACATCTCACTCGCCACTTGACTGACTCATTCATCATACCAAACTCGTGATTTTTCTTAATGCTTTATAAATAATTTACATTTTACCTTTTTAACATTCACATTCCAAAAAAAAAAAAAAAACATTCACATTCCAATTTCGTAAAATTAGTGGGTCGAAAACCTGGTTATGGGACGGACTTGTGGCTCGTCTCAATTTTTCTAGCTTGATATTATTGAGTTTTTTCCGACATATATTATTATATTTAGAAAAAATAAGGAATTTTAAAAAAATATATATTATTATATTCAGAAAGTATAATAAAAGCTTGATTATTTGACGTTATTTGAACTGCACTTTCTATTGCCATGGACCATTTAATTTCTGTAGCATTTTTTATGACCAACAAATATATATATATATATATATATATATATATATATATTACGTCATTTTATTATTCTTTCAAATAAAAATAAAATTTATGTTTTGGCTACTAGAGGTCTAGAAAAAAATAACTTAAAAATACTACCTAATTCATTTATGCATGATCACACCATCTATACGGCTATATCTTACAAATAATTATTCTAGATAAAAAGATGACAACATTAATAACCAATTTTTAAACATTAAAAATGCAGTTAGATTTCTATTATTTTATTTTTAGGCCAATGAAGATAGCATATATGGCTTTTAAAAAAATATATATACCATATATGTAACTTTCTTGTTGGGTTGTAGTAAAATAACTCTTAGATAAATGGTTTGGTCCGACGGTGCTAGGGTAATTAAATCTTTATAGTTGTCGGTGAAAAGCTTATTAGTTTCAAAGAAGTAGTGCGTGAAAGTCAAAGATACTAAAACCATGGGATGTTGGGGCACAAAAATGTGGTTACTCGTTCCTCCTTTTTCTCTGCTTTCCGATTTCGAGCTTTTGTGTAGTTGAAGATTTTGTCTAAAGAATCACTTTTGAAAAATGCTCCCCTGGCTCCTTAATCCAATAGATATTCGACACGTGTCCACCAGTGGCTCCAATCCTTCTTACTATTAAATGAGAAGTACATTTGACACGTGGCGCTCACAGAGCCCTTCTCAGCCGAAATAACGCGATTCTATTGGTTGATTTTTTGAAAATTTATTTTTGATTTATTTTTCTCATCGACATAACAAAAAAAGGGAAGCCCTATAAATACCAACCTTATTTTGTTTAATGCATTGAATACTTACTAAAAAAATAAGACAGATTGAATGAGTAGGAAAGTAATTAATTTTACTTGCGCAAGAATATTTATATGTTTAATGCATTGAATACTTACTAAAAAATTAAGACCGATTGAAGGAGTAGGAAAGTAATTAATATTACTTGCGCAAGAATATTATATGTTTAATGCATTGAATACTTACTAAATAAATAAGACAGATTGAAGGAGTAGGAAAGTAATTAATATTACTTGCACAAGAATATTAATTAATACATGTATTTACTACTATCTTTTACTAAAAATACGGTAAATCATATTGATTACTTGCGCAAAAATATTAATTAATATATGATTTACTACTATCCCTTACTAAAAATACGGTAAATCATATTGATTACTTGCGCAAGTTAAAATCGAATCATATGCATTTAATTTTCTTCTAAAAAAATTAACTATCTTTACTTAAACGGTTCCATAATTTATTTTATGAATATTTGCTTGGTGTCGTTATAAACCTATATGATTCACTTCATATATATAGAGGTCAATGTCGAAGGATTAAATCATAACAAAAGTGAGTCTTTTTTTTTCTTTGCGTGGCTTGTTTAGTTCTGTTTACTTGTTTCTGAAGTTTTAGACATGTGTGTTACAGGGGAATGACAGAGGAGAATGGCTTAAGAACTTGAAGTATGGAGTGTTTGGATTAGGAAACAAACAATATGAACATTTTAATAAGGTTCTTAAAATGGAATTATTATTTTTGTTTCACGCTTACTCCAGTTTCCTTGTCTAATATTCGAATTGTTTTGTAAATATGTGTTGCAGGTTGCCAAAGTTGTAGATGACGTCCTTGTAGAACAAGGTTTGTTTGTTTCTTTATTTCATTATTCATCTTGATGTGTTTGTATTATAGTTTTCTGACTTGATGAGTTGTTTGTACAGGTGCGCAGCGTCTTGTACGTTAAGTAAATTTTATATTATTTACGTTAAGTAAATTTTATATTATTTACGTTAAGTAAATTTTATATATATTTAAAATTTATAATAATTTTGATCATTGTTTTGATCAAAAACCAAAGAGAACTCGAGATTGATTTATAAAGAAAGAATAACATGCACTCATAATTATAAAGAAAATAGAAAACAAAAAGAGAAAGTACAATATATGAATTGTGAGATATATAGTATCTATGTCAAATTCGTAAATAATAAGTTTGAATTTTTTTATCATATTAAAGATTAGATCAACTAAAATATTTAGAATACTATCATAATCTTTATTTTTACTTATTTAACTAAATTGAAATAATATTATTAATTCGAATTGATGATTCTTTGTTAAATTGAAATAATATTATTAATTATATCAAACTGTATTTCGAATATTTATATGTTTAATGCATTGAATACTTACTAAAAAAATAATACCGATTGAAGGAGTAGGAAAGTAATTATTTCTACTTGCGCAAGAATATTTATATGTTCAATACATTGAATACTTACTAAATAAATAAGACAAATTGAAGGAGTAGGAAAATAATTAATATTACTTACACAAGAATATTAATTAATACACGTATTTACTACTATCCCTTACTAAAAATA
Organism: Moricandia arvensis; assembly: GCA_905132765.1. Lineage (NCBI taxonomy): Eukaryota > Viridiplantae > Streptophyta > Magnoliopsida > Brassicales > Brassicaceae > Moricandia > Moricandia arvensis. Next base: position 19,091 of record CAJHQP010002354.1, on the reverse strand, counting down.
CGGTAAATCATATTGATTACTTGCGCAAGAATATTAATTAATACGGTAAATTATATTGATTACTTGCGCAAATTAGAATCATATCATATGCATTTAATTTTCTTCCAAAAAAAATTATCTATCTTTACTTAAACGGTTTCATAATTTATTTTATGAATATTTTCTTGGCGTCGTTACAAACCTATATGATTCACTTCATATATATAGAGGTCAATGTCGAAGGAATAAATCATATCATGATTTTTAGGGTTTCTCGCCGTAGTTAGTCTTTTTGTTGTAAGTATGTCCGCATTTAACTTGCTTAGATTTTAATAATTGTGATTCTTTTTTGTTGTAAGTATGTCCGCACAGGGTGGCGATGGAGGAGATTATTGGGACGACGGTAACTCTTTCAACCGTATTGAAAAGATATACATTGGACTAACCAAAAATGTTATAGGGTTTGTCAAGTTTATGTATGCCCAAAACGGTCGTGTAGTCTTCGGTGATGACCATGGGAGCAAGACCCTATCTGATGTTCAAGAGGTCATTGATTCACTTCTTAATAATTTACAGCTATAGATAACATATAGTTAACTAATTATTATCCTTCTCTTTTTTTCAGTTCACGCTAAGTGATCCTGCATAATATCTCATATCATTGGAGGGTGACTACGATGATAAATCCGGAGTTATAACCATGCTTAGGTTCACTACCAACAAAAATTACTCTAGTGTTTTTGGATTCGGTACAGTACCAAGCTTCATACTCCACAAAGATGGACATAAGATCGTTGGGTTTCATGGAAAATCCAGCAACATGCTTCATCAAATTGGGGTCCATGTTCTTCCCATTCCATGACAAGAATGCTCATTGATTTGTCATAAACGTTTGGTTTTGAAAACAATAATTAGTCTAAAATTAAAATGAGAGGAAACTTCCAATCACAGATGTCTTCATTGTTTCGGTCGATCTAAAAACATTTTATTGGTAAAATTTTATGAAAAATATGTCAATGATTTAGTATTAATACTTTAATATGATTAATTTATATAACTAATATTTCCGTAAAAGGTTTGAATTATTCATAAAGAGACAAACAGCTTCAAAATTTCTAATAATTTTTAAAATGAGAACACATTTTCATACTCTTCCTATTTAATTTATTTGTTTTAATAATGCTATCCCTCTATATATTAAAGAAGAATCATTCCTAAGATTTTATCTTCACTTTTTGAAGTTATTTACATTGTATGCCACTGCCTTTTCAGATTTTTTTTAATATTTTTGCCAACTATATTTTCGGCCAATCAGAATTCAAAATAATTCTGATTTTATGATTATTAATTTTCCATTTAACCATATGAATTTAAAGAAATTGTAAGGAAAAAACATAGTTAATACGATTATCTAAAATATGGTAACTGAATTTCCCTAATTTAAGGAATAGTAAGTATATGATATTTTATAAATTATCGTGAGATACGATTCTAAGGAATATGCCGCAAGTTTACGAAAACCCTATGTCTCAACGTGTTTCCTTATTCTTATTATAATTAGCTCCATTTCTTCCTAAACAAACCACTACCATAAAACAATCTATGGCTTCTAATACACAAATCATAAAATCTGTGGCTTTTATTATAAATTAGTACGATGATTAAGGATTTGAAACCTTTGAAACAACACACTTCGTTATCCGGCGAACCCATGGAAATTAGCTGATGAAAATGAAAACTATATGAATATTTTTCACTAAGAAGAGGGTTAGGCTAATTGTTACTCAGTTACTGCCCCATGTGCTAGAAGCTAGAATTAAAACTCGAAACAATATTACTATAGACAAGGTCTGGATTCCTAGAATGTTTGTCACACCACTGACACAAAGTTTCCCTTCAGAATGCGTCGAAGACAGTTTCCCATTACATTGGCTTTCGCGATGACCATCAACAAAAGTCAAGGTCAAACACTAGAAAGCGTTGGTTTGTTTCTGCCTAGGCCAGAGTTCTCTCATTGTCAGCTCTACGTCGCACTTTCAAGAGTTAAATCGAGATCGGGATTAAAAATCCTAATAACTGGTAAAGAAAGGAAGCCGGAGACGAAAACTTTGAATGTTGTCTACAAACAAGTTTTTCAAAATATTTCGTAGCCAAGGTTACTTAATTGTACCTTTACTTTTTCCAATAAATTAAGGAAAATATAGAAATTATTACAATTATTTATCTTTTCGATTTCTCAGATGGGTAGTGATGAGTAATAAAATTACATCTTAAACACACATATTAGGATTTTTAATGATGTTGCAATTATACATACACACAATATGTTGCACTCTGATACTGAAGATATTTTGTTCCATCACGTCCATGTAAAATATAGAGTACCAATATTTGCATGTGTCGTTGCTTTACCCCAAACACAGTGGTTTTATGATATAAAATCCGTGTCTGCCAAAACCCAACCACTATTAAGCCCATAACTGAATATGTTCATGTCCGCACAGGATGCGGGCCGGCCACCTAGTATAGGATTCTAAATTCATCATTTTTCCAATATCAACTATTTCTTGGTGATTAAGAAAATATGAAAGCACTTACTAGTAGAAGAATGTCAAAATCTTTTAGTCTTCTCCACCTATTCTTTCCTAATCATTTCAAAATCTATATATTTGGTTTAAATACCTGGGAGATTTCGTTGAACCTATTTTCATTTGTCTCGTTTAGATTTTTAAAATCAATTATTTTTTAAAATTGATGCATTTTTTTCTATAAAAAAGAACAGAATAATGGATGATGTAGTTAGGCATATTCTGACTCACCATGTCATGTGCAGAGAATAGTTTTGTCTGAAAAATCAAACATGCTAATACATTTTTGTTGAAAAAAGTATGCCATTGCCAACATACTCTTCGAAATTATGAACCGAGACAAATATTTTGGAAAGGCCAATCGAATCTCTATCTATTTGTTTATTTATTTTAGGACAAATTTCTCAAATAACTCATTTTGAAGTTTTTGTCACAAAAATAAACTTCAAAAATAAAAATGACCAAACTAGACCTTTTTATTTTTTAAAAATTACTATTTTTTATTTAATTTTTCAATTTTAAATCTCACCCCCAAAACTTCACCCCATAACTCTAAACCCTAAGTCTAGATTAGTTAATCCAAGGGGTATAAACGTATATTTACCCCCAAAATCCCACCCTAAAAAAATTATTTTTGTCATTTTTTCCTTTAAAATTTATTTTTGTGACAAAAAATTTTTTAGGTCTATCTTAGGGTATTTCTCTTTATTTTATGCTAGTTCGATTCTCATTTTATCCTTTCATAGATATAAGAATCTTGCCCATCAACCAATGGTCTAAAATATGTATGCTACAATATATATTTTTATATTAGTATGCAAATTTGATGTCATGATATACAACACCAGTCTCAAATATGAAAGTTTGGACCTTGCGTTGGATCCACATTGGTTTCTCTCACTTCCATTGATTTTGTCGGATAGTCATCATAGTCAAAGAATCTACTTTGTATTTTCTTAGGATTTCTTTTAGAATAATTCGTTGTTTTGGCTAAGCCACTTCTATGTTTATACTAGGGTCCTACTGAATTTATTTGCTATAATCGTAGTTACGCAGAGATCTGAATGTGAATCTGGATAGATGACAATCATTATTCATAAAATATTACCTGGACTATCATCGAGTTATGTTTTCTAAGTATATGATTTATGAACTTAAATGTTAGTGTTGAGTTTTTATATCCTATTGAATAACACAAAGAAACACATTCGAATTAGCAGACATAAAATGTTAAACGGACTTGAAATAGGGGGTGGGGGTAATTTGGGCCAACTATGTGAAAATGAGCCTGTTTAGATCCATTTATAAAGTAGTACTAGAATAGGGTTCGAGTTGAACCTTAAATTGTTATATAAAATCAATGATATAGTACTATTCATTAATATTTATGAGTCAAGTTTATTGATAACTACTTTATGTGGTGGCCTAAGGAGAAGAGCCAAAACTCTACCTTATATATAAAATATTTTAACCTATATTAATCAACTGTTACAAATTATTATATATTTAACCACGCTCAAATTATATTATATATTTTTACTAATTTTTTATAAATCGAGTTATTTTTTTTGTTAACTGTTCTTTTTAAATCCTCATTTTGATTATGTATTAATCATTGCTCGTAACTATTTTATCAAATTTTCAAGTCTAATCTTAAATTTAGTGGTAAATTAAAATAATTGGATTCAATTGAATTTTATTCTTGTTTGTCTGAGTTTTGATGAAACGTAAATAACTTACTCCTTTTTTGTCATCAAATTTCTTTATTTTTCAAATTTTTGGATTTTTAGATTATATTATATATTTTACTATATCATTACTTTTAATAAAAGGATTGATGCTTTCGTTGGATTTATGGGTTATGAAAGTTTTGTTAATAAATTTAGTTTACATAATAACAAGATGAGAATTTAAGACTATTCACTATTATTTAAAAGAATTATGCTTATATATCAAGTTTATAGATAACTAATTGATGAAGTGGCTTAAAGAGAAGAAAAAAACTTTTTTTTTGTCAACACCCATTTTAAAGATCAAGTGGTAGCTGAGTTGAGTAACTTCGGAGAAACATTCAGTGCGTCCGGGTCTGATCTACATGGGAAAGGAGAGCAGTGTTACTCCTTGTCATCTTCACAAATGAGTCGGCCCGCACATTTCTAGTTCTAGGAATATGAAAGATGCTGAATCCTGAAAAACCATCTCATATAAGGCAGCATGAGACTAGTTTCGGGGATAAAACCCAGCCGATCAATAGGGTTAGCAATCATGTCCACTAAGTTAGAGCAATTTGTGTCTACATGTATTGTGGTCACTAGTGCCTCACGTAAGCAAGGCATCGCCCAAAAAAAATCTTCCATCTCTGTGTGGAGAGCCAAAATATGAGGCTGAAGTGTTCCACCCCATGTGATCCCTATAAGTATGTTTTAGTTCACTGAGTGTACTATGATTAATCCATGAAGCATCAACTTGACATGTCAGGATTTGGATGTCTATGAGGTCAAACTAGTAACCAGGGTTGATGGGATATCATCTTCCTCTTTGTCGTCTCTAAGGTTTGCTTCTCTCCAACATTTCGTTTCCAGCTTAGCTATCTAGAGAGTGTATATCAATGAAACATCTTTTACCTTCCACATGTACCAGAAGATTCACTAGAAAGTTTCAATGAGTGGTTCCAAATAGGCTACATATTTTTTCCTCCAAAAAGGAAATTCATGTTTTGATAAATTTATATATGTCATGATACTTGAAATGATTAATTAATAAATAAATATTAACAAATCCTAACATGATATCATTGTTAGATTTACAATAATATATTCGAAATGACAACAGTAAATAATCTATAAACGTTAAAATAAAAACTTATTAAAAGTATTAAAATATAAGGAAACATGAAAAAATTAGAATAGAAACATTATATAACATAAAATAAATTGACAGAGTATAGTGGTAATGTTTTGTAATCTACTATTTGATTTTCTTGTCTCACTGTTTATAAGATCTAATTGTTGATAATATATGATGTTTATTGACTATTATTATATTGTTAATTTATGAACTGTGATTGTTGATAACTACAAGAAATGCTTGATTGTTATTTGAGATAAAATTATGATCCAAAATCTAGACTCCATAAATAAAAAGTTATGAAATAAAATAATTAAATACATATATGACTAATAAAAAATTAAATTAATACGACAAATTATCTAACTTCAATATATATATATATACTAATATTAAATTCAAATATGTTGGTTGTATATATATGAATCCACATAAAATGATTTAACGTTGAATTTTCATATATCTAAAACAGTTTGGTTAACAAAAATTAAGAATTCATATTCTTAGCAAAAAAAACAAAAATTAAAATTTTAAATGAGCAATTTTTAAATACTGTAGATAAAATAACTTAAACGAAAGTTGAAGGTTATTTTGACTTTTTATGTAAGTTAAAGATTTTTGTGGTTGTTTTCTCGTTTAAAAAGTACACAAATTTTAACATATGAAATCAAAAATTTAACAAAATATTTCTACATCACTTATATAGTAAGCATTTGTAACTGAACCAATGCGAGAAGACATTAAATTTTCTTTTGTAAATTATTGAGACTTTTTTGCTTAGATAAATTTTTGAATTTACCAAAGTAGACTTATCTAGAAGTCTTTTCTGATAATCATGCTAATTTTATAGTTGACCAAAATTTGCAAAATCGTAACTTTTTCTTAGAAAACTTTCCGTGAATAGGTTTCTAGAGAATTTTTCTTACTGATACAAGAAGTTTCCAAAGTGTCGGGAAAAGTTACGTAGGTTAATTTTATAATTGACCATATTTGACATTATATGAGAAGACTTATCGAAAAATTTTCTCAAAAAGAATTTTCAAGAAGTTTGATTTTAAAACCAAGGATTTGACCAAAATTTCAAAACGAAAATAAAGCAGTCTTCCCTCAGAAGATGTCTACATAAATTTTCTAATTAATTAATTTTAACACTAAATATTTTATTATTTTAATCAGTTGAAAATTTGACTTTAGTAAATTTTTTGCGACACTTCAGAGACTTCATGTGACAATAAAAAAGTTTTTCAAAATTCTACTTATATTGGACTTCTCTAATAGTCATTTATGAAAAAATTAAAGTTTCCTAAATTTTGGTCAATACAAAACTAACCTTAATTTTACGAAAACTTCTCGGGGAGTCTACTAAATTTTTTTGTTATAAAGAAATGGTAGCAAACTTCTAGAGGAAAAATCATAAAATAATCAATTTAAAACCAACCTCTCTGTTCACAAATAAAACTTTCTTATAAGTACTCTCGGTGAAGCAAATTTCTGCAAAAGATTTATACTTGAATCAGTTCTAAAAATTTAAAAATATCATACATACCTTCAATGATCATAGTTTGAGAGGTTCTCAAGTAAAAATTGATGATTGTTAAGACTTTCATTATATATGGACGCAATGGCCCAAGACTGAACTGAAAAGAAAACAATCAGTTCTTTGTTACATGAAAAGAAAATATGACGCTAGACATCAATACTCTAAAGTGTACCCAAAGGAGTAATGATCTTTGTGAGTTGTGATAAACAGACAAATGATGATTCTTTTGTTTTCCCACTCGCATACTTCAACACATGATATATAAAAAAAACAAAAGTATAGAGACATGCACACAACTCTTTAAAAGTGGAACTTGAATCTATTATATATAGGAATAAGAACTTGATTTTCCAGAGATTTACACAAATGCAAAAACAAAATGAATAATACACAATTGATTAATAAGATGAATTAATCAGAAGCGATGGGTTGATCAATAAGTGCCTTAACCAAAGTGCTCAGTCATGTACAGAGATTGTTGTTGCACCCAAAGTTGAACCCTTGTGCGTTGAGATTGTTGTCACACACAAAGTTAAACCCTTGTGCCCCATGTAAAGGTGTACAGAGATTGTTGTTGGTATACGGAGTCAACCCTTGGTCAAAGCTTGAAGAAAGAGAGTTGGGAAGTTGAGTAAAGGTAGAGGTTTCATGGTTAAACACAAAGACTGAGAATTTACTCTGATGATTGGAGGAACCGGTTGTTGACGCATCACCACTCATGAGAAGATTCGTTAATGATCCTGTATGTTGTTGATGATCAGAAACAGGATCCGGCGGACAAAAGTTCATCAATGGATCCTCCTCGACTAGTGAATAAGATAAGTCATTGAAGCCAGAAGAAACCGGAAAGTTGATGAGATTTTGTTCAGACATAACATCAAGACAAGGGCTCTCTCTTGATGATCTTGGGAATCAAGAAGGTGACGGAACCTGTCTTGTAATGTAAGTAACTTATATTCCAAGGAACCCTCGAACTCTCCAACTTTCTTTGTGAACGTTGTGCGTTCGTTTGCGTTGGTAAGAGATCTTTTCTTCTCGTCGATGAGTTTCTTGTTACAGAACTGAGAGAGATTCGTGTTCTTCTTCAGTTTTTCTCGATCGCTCAAATTGTTATACCTCTCGACAATTCTTTTGACTTGGGACTGATCTTGGGGCAAGGTGTTTACAAGATTACCTTCAAGATCGTAATGCAACACACAAATTTCGTTATCGCAGAGAATGGAAAGCTCTAACGCTTTCTTGAGCATAGTCTTCTCTCTTGACAACAAGTTTGTGTTCTTGAAACGTGTTTTGTTCTGACACAGAGCTTCTTGTTCTTCATCTTTGTTCTGGAAGAAGATGATGATGAAAGAGAATCCATGGTTGCAAACAACAAAGGCTTTGAGAGATGAAAAATTGTGAGTGATTAGTAGCGTGACCACGAAGGTTTTGGCTGTGTATATTTATAGATTTTGATTTATCGTTGTTGATTTCCTTTTTTGATGTATTAAATGACTATAGTTTCTTTCGATAATTTCCATTTTTGTCCATTTTATTATAGCCGTTGGATTTTATAACCGCGTTGTATACAATTTTAATAATTAAGTAATTAATTAATTCCATAAGTTTCCTTTATCTTTCATTCGTTAATAAATTCGAAGATCCGTGTGTTGTTTCATGTCGGATTTGATTTGATTTCTCCACACAGTTGCTCCATTGTTCGACATACACATTATTTGTAATTATTTCATTAACTAAATGTGAATAATTAATTATTCAGATAGGTGTTCCTACATCGTTGCGATTATTAGAATTTGTTTTTCGAAGACTCTTCTTACTATTTTCTTTTGTTCTTCTCAATTAGTTTGAGAATTATAAATCAGTGCTTCTTAAATTTAAGATAAATTTTTTATGACTAAAAAATATCTTTTACGACTAAAAAAAACTATAGAACTATTCGTATTTCCAAAATAGTTTAAACAAGATATAAATCTGTAAATTTTTGATATATTTATTTGTTTTGTGTTTGTTAAAAGCCAAATAAAAATATAATCTAAAAATTTATTGTGATTATATGTGTTTTGTTATTATTTTAGTTTTAAAAGTTCTAGTTTCAAAAAAATATAAGTATATTTTTGTTTGTGTATCTTAGCTTCAAAATAAATATATATATATATATATATATATATATATATATTAAACTTATTTAAACTATTTTGGAAATATGAGCCTCAAGAATCCTTAAGATTACTAGAGCTTTTATCCGCGCTACGCGCGGATTATATCTAATAAGTTTTTATAATATTTTTAATTAGTTAATTTGTATAAATTATGTTATCTGTAAAATTTTACTATAAAATATACAATAATGTTCTTCTTATTAATTATTGAACCAAGAAGAGTATCGAAACTATATTTAACATTAGAACATCTAAATATATAAAGGACATCTCTAGTGACGTGGAAGGTAATGAAATTTTAAATTAAAAGACAGTTTGGTAAATAAAAAGTTAGCTGAAGTTAGAGAAAATTTTTATACATATTTGAAACAATTTTAATGCTAATAATAATGGCAAAAACAATTTTTAGTATTCCTTTATAGACATATCATAGAACCAATAATTTTAAATCACACTCGTATCCAGTAAATTCGGTTATCTGATATGCCAATCAAATTTATTAATTTTGATTGGTTATTTAAAAAACCGGCTAAAAGCTCATAAAAAGTCGTTTGGACTCAAAACTACGTGTTGAATGGTTGGTAACTTTTATTTCATTTTTCTTATTTAAAATTATTAGTTGGATTTTTCTTATTTTTATTTTAATCCTATATAATACTCACTAATTTATTGGATTTGTGATTCTTTATTCTTTTCTGAAAATTTCACTATACCTTTTAAAAATGAAGTGAATAAAAATGAATATAACCAAAATTAATTATATGATATGATATTAATTTGTTTTTATTTAGGTACTTTGCTTCTGGTTTATTTTGAATTTAAAAACTTTTCATATTCAACATTATACATTTAAATATTTATTAATATCAATATTTTTTATATTTTATTATATGGTCCTAATTTCTAACTTGTTACAAACAAATTTCAATAGTTGTAAAATATTATTTTTGATAGTTTGTATGTGAAATATTTTTTATTTAAATATTTTACTTATTTTTCTAATATTTTAAGTAGTTATATATAAAATTATAGTAAAATTAATTAAATTAGTTGATGTAAGGTTCGCACGCGACCAAACCATTGACTCGGTAATTTAGGAAATTGTCCGTTCACTTTGATTTTGTTTAAAAGCATTGCATAGAACTTGTCTCTCTCCATAATTTATGAGCTTTCAAATCCAACGTGATTTAAGCAAGTGAACATAAGCATAGTAGTTAATCACACTTGTTTGCTTATGTTATTTCGAGATTTATATTTGCTATTTAATTAGACCATTTGATAACTTCGATATTCTTGACGTGAGATCTATAAACTTCATCTGATATTTGAAATTAGAACAGAAGCTTCTGCAGTTGTGTATGAATCGCTGTTCCTACCGCAGACTTTTTTGTTTTTGAGATAATTGTGTCCAAACAAATGCTATCTAGCAGAGGTGAATTAACACTGAAACACTGCCTTCACATAAACGTTATGTCAACTTTAGTCCACATGTTCACATCCATGGTCATTAGAGCATGTCCATCAAGGGGTTCCTAAAGGGGGTTCTTAACCCAAAAGAGTGGTGGGGTCCTACCCACTTTTTAAGAACCCATCTCTAAAAAACCCCTAGTTTAGAACCGCCTCTTGCACTGTTTCGTGGACCCCACTGCCACGTGGCGAGTCCACGATTGGTTTATTTATTTTTTTTAATTTTTTTTTAAATCAGAAAAAGTTAGAATTTAAGAACCCCATAGGGGTTCTTATGGATGGAGATGGTCTTAGTATCCCTTGCTATACACCTCTCTTCTGCTCCTGCATTTATTTTTATATATGAAAACAAAAACTGAAAAAGGTCAGATCTTATTAGATGTTTTTGCCTCTCTCTATCCACATGGACCAATATGTGTACACATCATAGATGCCAATACTATTTGTTTGCATATCTATATAGCATATAATAACATTATTATAGATTGGTTATAACATTTTAAATTAATATTCATATAAGGTTTACGATAAGCCAAGGTTGAGTGGGGTGACGATGGAAGAAGTCAGGAACAGTTATAAGAGCCAGACAAATATTGGTAAGCTCTATTTTCTGCGCTTCTTCAAGCACCTTTCTTGGGTTTCAATTTTCCAAGTGCATTCCCAAGCTATGGAATTAATTTCGAAGGATATATTCCCAAGCACGGTTGTTTATCGCTCCAACTTTCTTCAGTGATAATGGAGTGATCAATATTTTCAACCAAAGAGCTCCACCAACTAACATCAGTCTGAAAAAAGACGACCATGAACTATAAGATGTAACTAATTTTCAATTTCCTTTTTAAAACTTCCACATTCACCAATGTTTTGAGCTACATGTTCCTCTTTTGAGAAAATGGTTTTAAAAGAAAGTACAGGAGAGTCCATACACTAAAAGAAATAGGCTTTGGCTATTTCAAAACCTATTTCAAACTCTTGAAGGAATAGAAGAAGAACAAAGTCTCGCTTAGGCGATGTGAGCAATGTATAAATTCAACGATTTCACGGTTTAGATTCACATGTCGTTGTTGTCACCTTCCGTGATCCATGAGATGACCCGTAAAAATATTTTTTTGGCAGAAGAGTTGCATCAATAATATTAATAGTACGTACGCCTCTCTGCCTAAAAAAACCGCTATTTGTGCAAGACGTAGAAGCTATCGTCAAACACAACTTCTTCGTATGGAGCCAGTGCATACGCTTTGCATTGTACCTGTGTGAAAAAAAAGAAACAGTGGAATACAGTATCAAAGACTATGACCTTTTTCAAAGATCGAAGGGAAACAAACCTAGCTAAATCATCTATATAGATGAATCTTCCTTGCGAGCTTCCTCGTGGCTATTAACGTTAATCATGCGAGCAGGTAAAGAGGGAGAGAAATACGGATACCCTACAGTTAGACTTGGAAATGAAATTCACCTCTGTCTCTTGATCTATATTTAAATTAACATTTAATTGATTGAATTTGCAGGATCGGAGATGAAGAGATTTGTGCTGGTGAAAAAAAATGACGTGTCTCAGATAAAGAGATGTAAGCTTGGATGAATGGGTCTATATATGAGGAGAAATGAAGGAAGGCGAAAGGATGAGTAAAAAAAGTGATTGAATGAATGTAAATGAATGAATGTATTTGAATGAGTGAAGTGGTACATTTTTTTGGTCAATGTGATAACTACATAAAAACGGTGAATTGGAGATATTGGAAACAATGATGAATAACTGGAAGAGTCGAAGACTCTTGAGTTTGAAATGATGTTGGGCATTTTAAAAATGGACGAACAATCATTGTCGTTAGCCCAAATATTTAGTCCGTTTTATTCTATTTCAATTAAAAGAGGGAATGATTGGCACTATAGAACTTTATGATTGGTTGATTTTTTGGGTTGAGGTGGCAACTCTCTCCTTTGAGCATTAGAATTTTTTAGTATTAGTTAGATACTCGTATGGTTGACGCAATATTGTTTCAATTAGATCTTTGGTTAGAAAATGACTAATCAAAAAGGTGGAAATTGGCTCATTTATATCATTGAGGAAATGACCATTGGATCCCAGTCAATCGCCCGAGACCAGCAAAGAGTAAGTAATTAGTCACAAATCATGCGCTCATAGTAGACCAATTCATCAACCCTACATCACGTACGTAAAATTCACAGCTTAATAAGACTTTGGTGGATTCAGAGGTTGACACTTTAGACAATTATGGATGACACTTTACACAATCTGGACTGTATACAGTTAAATTGGGCTTTGAGATAAAGCATCTCTATCTGGACATATACAGCAAGATAAGAATCTACATTTAGACCCAATACCAATTCTTTGAAGGCTTTTTCTTGGAAAATACAAATTATTTCTGGTTGCTTACAATAACTGAAGAATCATACTATGCATGGGATAAAATGTGATATAAAATTCTCTAGATATGGAGCAGGTGAGGAGACAGCCAACCATGTCCTCTCGAATGCCAACAGACTATTCATATATGGACTCTGTCTAAAATTCCACAAATCCAAGTCGTTTCCCTATGCAATCGGTTTTTGTAAAATATGGATTATTTGTTTTGGAGAATTGGAGAGTATGTTGAGGATCACCAATTTCTTGGATTCTTTGATAAAATATTTGGAAGGCAAGCAATGATAAAACATTTAACGCTCTACACAAAGACCCTAGAGATATCCTAAAGCCGAAGGAAACAAGCAATTTTGTGGGAGGAGGCACAATTAGGGGAGGGAACATCATGAACTCAATCTATAAATTCTACGAATGATGAGTCACAAAGTGTTCCACATCGGATTGGGAGATGGTGTTTCACAGATGCCTCCTGGAAAGATCAAGATCTTTTTCAGATCAAGGATGGTATAATTCTCTAAAAGGAATTGATGGTTTGATGGGGCACGAAATACAAGGATGTCCCAATCACCTTTACATGCGGAATTGGAAGCATATATCTGGGCAGTGGAGTGTTTGAAAAATCTTCGACAATTAAATAATACAATTGCAATAGATTGTTTTTAGTTGGTGAAAATGGTTCCAGAACCATAAGATGGTCTACTTTTGCAACTTACCTTGAAGATATCCAAAGTTGAGGGAAAGTTTTCACATTTTCACCTTTTGCATGTTTCTCGAACTCAGAATACCAAAGACAGATTCACTTGCTCGTGGGAATAAAGTTGGTCGTCATTTTTTGTCCACATGGACACTAAGTCACATGTTTGGTTAGAAGAGTCTTAATCGAGTATGTTTTTTTGTTGTTGTCAAAAAAAACTTTAGGAAGTCTACTCAAGTATCTAATCTTAAATTAGTTTCTAAAATTTTGAAAAGCATTTTGATGAAAATAAACTGAAATCACGTAAATACAAAAAACCCCAAATTCTGTAATTTCAATTTAACAAAATTGAATTATATTTTACATCAATGAGTGAATATAGATTGTAAGTCATGGCTGTACATTTATTAGGGTTTTTTATGTATTAAACATTTTATAAGTTGATTTTATGTTTGTTGAAGTATTTATATTTTTTAGTTAAACTATTTGTGTTTAAGGTTTAGGGTAGAATACTTTTTGAGGAATCTTCCAAAACCCTAATAATTTGTCCATTTATTAGGGTTTTTTATGTATTAAACATTTTATAAGTTGAATTTATGTTTGTTGAAATATTTATTTATGTTTAGTTAAACTATTTGTATTTAAGGTTTATGGTAGAAGACTTTTTAAGGACTCTTCCAAAACGCTACACACTAGCAAACTTTGTAAGAAATTTTAGGTAAGGCAAATTTAGAGTTTGGAGACTTTTTCAGAAGTCTGCTAAATTGTAATGCACTACCAAAATTTTGAAAAGTCTTCTAAACCAAATTTTTAGCTTACTTGATTTTTTTATCTCCTAATATAATAAAAATTTACTTATTCTCTCTCACTTCCTCTCTAGTAGCTGCAACAAAGATGTAATGTTTTCTCACTAAAATTCTCCAACCTCTCTCTAACTTGAAACACCAAACTTTTTATTAAAATTTTCATTCTTTGTCTCATGTTTTTCTCACAACTTTTTCTTATTTTTTGTAGGTTTTCATAACATGTTTTCATCTTGCCCTCCTAAAAAGTTAAATCTATAAATTTTAGATATGTACTTTTGTGTTTTTGTATGTTAGATTCAAAAAGAAAACTAAAGATTCAACCTAATTGTGTTATTATTTAAACATAACAAGTTCTATTTCTTTAATAAGTCTATGTTTTGAAGTTAATTATAACATGTGGATATGTATGTTTTTCAGATCTAATGACATTATATCGGACTTCAAACTTTATTAGCAGGCTTTGGGAGATGTCTACTACACTGTAATTCACTAGCCGACTTCTATGCAAACTACCAAAATTGGTATTTGTGTTAAATCCAAATAAAGTTATAAATCAAACTTAATGTGATTTTTTTATTACTATTTCAGCTTAAGTTGTATTTTCTCTCAAAAAACATAAGATATAGTTCTTTAAATTTTTGATATATTTATTTGTTTTGTGTGTGTTAAAACCACATAAAATATAAATTCAAATTCATTGTGATAATATATTCCATGTTATTATTTTTAGATGTAAAAGTCCTTGGTTGGAATAATTTTAAGTATGTATTTGTGTGTTAGATTCAAAGAAAATATACATTAAACTTATTGTAACTTTTTCTTCTTATTTAAGGTTAAAAGTTCATTTATAAGTTTTTTCTGTTTTGAAACTCCTTTAAACATTTTGGATATGCAAGACTTTCATATTTGAGGACTATATATCATATATAATTAACAGATTTCTTGAGCAGATTCATCG
The DNA here is from genome assembly GCA_905132765.1 of Moricandia arvensis. Taxonomy (NCBI): domain Eukaryota; kingdom Viridiplantae; phylum Streptophyta; class Magnoliopsida; order Brassicales; family Brassicaceae; genus Moricandia; species Moricandia arvensis. Next base: position 3,664 of record CAJHQP010002354.1, on the reverse strand, counting down.
AAGAAGTGTGTTTAAACTAATCTTTGAGCGGGAATTAAAAATTTTAATAAAATTTGATCGGAAATTAGAATATTTCAAAAGAATTCTGCTAGTAGTAGACTTTTCTTGACGTCTACTAGTGGCAGACTTCTCTTAAAGGTTTTCTAATTCGCAGTAAAATTCTCATTGAAAGTTTTCATTCCCACTTAGGGTTAGGAGAATTTTCGAGAAGTCTACTAAACTAAAATGCACTAGCATACTTTTCTAAGAAATCTTCTATAGGAGTTTTGAATATTTTTGGAAAATAATATTTTCAATCATGTTTACTTTCAGCAATTGGATGTACAGAGTGATAAAGAACATGTATGAGAGAAGTTCTTATTTTATAGTTTATATAATTCTGTAAACAATATATCCAATTTTATCTCCAATCATTTAAAAACAAATTCTTTAATGTTTGTTCACTGACTTAGAGACATGTACCTATGCCAAAAGACAAGCCATAGTTTCTCACCAATGGAGTTAGAATTATCAAACGCATTTTTTGATGTTTAAATCCACCAACACAACTCAACCAATGGGGTTGGACTAGTGGCACTTGAAGGATAATCCCAATATGGTGAATCCACAGTCGGTTCCTGCTGGCGACCAGGGGGTTTACAATTTCTGGCCTCGTTGGAACCACAAATTAGTTAGTTGACTTGGGTTGCCGGACACATGTGGTAATCAAAATAAAACAAAATCCATCAATTCAACCAGTATCTTTCACTTCTAGTCATAGTTTTGCAAGTGAGAAGGACATAGAAAGGGTGAAGAGGACATGAGTACATGAATTATTTAGTGAGATAGTTTCTCTAATTAGCCTCTCTGCAAGACCACCTATATAACTCAATACAAACCGACAACTGACTAGTTGACGAACATTCAATGACTACAAATAGTGATAAAATTCCATCATACGCGTGTTAATAGTTAATTGACTTTATTTATGTTACTTCTTACAGTGACACTGGAAAATCAAGTTCTTATTCCTATATATAATATATTCAAGTTCCACTTTTAAAGAGTTGTATGTCTCTATACTTTGTAGTTGCGAGTGGGACAACTAGAATCATCATTGTCTGTTTATCAATACATATCACAAAGATCATTACTCCTTTGGTTACACTTTAATGTCTAGCATCAAATTTCTTTTCATGTCAACAAAATAACTGTTTTTTTTTCAGTTTAATCTTGGGGCAATGCGTTCATATATAATGAAAGCTTAACAATCATTAGTCTTTATTTGAGAACCTCTCAAACCATGATCACGGGGTAGACACTTTCGACTCTCCTTGACAGTGTCACCTGTAAGAAGTAACATAAATCAAGTCAATTAACTATTAACATGCATATGATGGAATTTTATCACTATTAGTAGTCATTGAATGTTCGTCAACTAGTCAGTTGTCGGTTTGTATTGAGTTATATAGGTGGTCTTGCAGAAAGGCTAATTTAGAAACTGTCCTCACTAAATAATTCATGTACTCATGTCCTCTTCACCCTTTCTATGTCCCTCTCACTTGCAAACTATGACTAGAAGTGAAAGATACTGGTTGAATTGATGGATTTTTTTTATTTGAATTAACCACAATGTGTCCGGCAACCGAAGTCAACCAACTAATTTGTGGTTCCAACGAGGCTGGAATTTGTAAACCCCCTCGTCGCCAGCAGGAACCGAACTGTGGATTCACCATATTGGGATTATCCTTCAAGTGCCACTAGCCCAACCCCATTGGTGAGTGTGTTGTTGGTGGAATATAGCATCAAATAAATCGTAACTCAGCCATCAAATATAGCATAACTCAGCCATCAAATAAATCATAACTCATCCATTAAAAAAATCATAACTCAGCCATCAAATATAGCATAACTCAGCCATCAAATATATCATAACACATCCATTAAATAACTCATAACTCAAGCCACAAATGCAAAAAGAAATATGATATCGTCGAAATATACCTGGACTACCAACAATTTCTGGCTGACCCTTTATGACAAAGCTTTATCAACTCTTCCTCTTTTTGAAACCAACAACAAGCAAAAACTATGTAAGTCTCTCGTACCAACCTAGAATCTATTTCAGCCATAGAGAGCTCTCTTCAACTTGTACACATGGTCTAGAGGTGAGGATACCCAAACTTTCAGCTGAGATGTAAACTTCTTCCTGGAGAAATCCATTAAGGAAAACACTTTGACGTCCATTTGATATAGCTTGATTCAAAGATCGCATGCTATGCCAAATAGAATTCAAATTGACTCAAGACAGGCCACTGTGGGAATGTCTCATCAAAGTTCCACTCCCTCGATTTGAGGTAACCTTGAGCTACAAGCCTAGACTGTTCCTAGCCACATGGCCATTCTCATAAGTCTTATTCTTGTGTATCCACTTAGTTCCTATCACATTTGCATTCTCAAGGTCTTGGAACTAGATCAATTGAAGTCCGATAAATTGCTCCATTTCTTCATGCATTGAAGCTGTCTAAAACTCATCTTATAAAGCTTCTTGATTTTCCGAGGTTCAGTCAGAGAGAGCACTCAGATAAAACAGGCCAGCTTGACCATCTCCTTGAAATCAATCTTTTTCTTTCGTGTCACTTCTTTCATCAAAGACACCCCCAAGTACATCCTCTGGAGAGAATTTTGTGAACACTGATCACATCAGATTGGATATGTTCTCTACTTCTGAGCCATCGTTATCTTGGATTTAGTATTAATCTCAACGAGATATTTGATGTGTGACACTCACATTTCTTTGAGTTACACCTTCTTGATAAAAGCCCACTGCGATCATCAAACAATAGGTTGACTTTGTCATCAATCACTTGTTATGGAATTGTATACCGGAAGGTACTGGCTGTTTATTGAGTATCCAAGGAACATCCCAACATCACTTTTGGCATCGAAATTTCCCAAGTGATCCTTGTCATTCGAGGATGTAACACAACACCAAACACATGACAATAGCTAAGGTTTGGTGTCTTCCCTTGAAAAAATCTGATAAGGAGTTTTCTGGTTTAGGTTTCACGTAGACTTTGTTGATGATGTAGCATGCAATATTGATCACTTCAACCCTAATCCAGATGGGACGTTCTTTCCCAATAGCATGACTTGTGCTATTTCTTGTAATGTTTTGTTTTACGTTCCACAACTCATTCTGTTGAGGTATTCGTAGGGCTGCATAATGATGTTAAATCCCTTGATCCTGGCAGAACAGATCAAATTGATCATTTTGAATTTCACCTCCATGGTCATTCCTTATTTGGATTATTCCTCATTTCTCTTGTTTGAGTTGAAGTGCAAGAATTGAAAGCTGTCAATAACATTTGATTGTTTCAGGAATCTGACCAAGTGAACTTAGAAAAATCATTAACTAACACAAAATGTATCGTTCCAGTAACACTTTCAGGTGAGATGGGACCCATAAAGTCCATGTGAATAAGCTTAAGAATATTTTAAGTTATTTTGAGTTACATGCTTGTGTTGAACTTAACTTGTTTACTTGACAGATCATCACACACTACAACAGCCTAATTCTCAAGTTCAAGTACTCCTCTGACTACTTCAACTCAAACCATCTCGAGAGTACATGAGCGTATAGTTATATATCTCATGTACTTATAGAACCATCAAGGGGAACATG